>SZWC01023705.1:0-12062 GCA_023375785.1 Penium margaritaceum
ATCTTCACTGTGTGGATAGCCACGGGACTAGGGAAGGCAATGAGTAGGTCGTCGACGTAGACCAGAATGGCCATAAGGGGCTCTGAGGGTACACTCAGGAAGATTGCAAAGTCCACAGTGCTGCTTCAATAGCCACATATCTCAAGAGTGGAGGAGATATCCATGTTCCACCAACACGACAACTGCTTAAGTCCATACAGGGCCTTACCCAGCCACCAGACCTTGTTCATGCCATTGGTGAATCCTAATGGCTGGACCATGTACATTTCCTCTTCAAGTTGGCCATGCAAGAAGGCATTATTGAGTGCACCACCCAAATGGAGCAAAGGTCTCATAAAAGTTGATCCCAGGAATCTAAGAGAACTCCTTGGCTATGAGGCGAGCCTTGTACCTGTCGACCTTGTTGACAGGCTTCAGCTTTCGTTGAAGGACCCAGCAAGCAGAGACACCATTACGGCCTGCTGGGAGGTCCACAAGCTCAAAGAAACTTTCAATCAATGGAAATCATAGGTAACCACTGGCAATCACTGGAAATCACTGCTAATCACTGACAATCAATGGTAATTACTTGTAATGTTGATCACTTGCAAACTCTGGCAATAAATGGCAATGACTGGCAATCACTGGTTATCAGTGGCAACCACCTGTATTTACTAGAAATCACTGGAAAGCACTGGAGATCGCTGGTGATCCCTGGTGAACATTGGCAATCACTGCCAATCACTGGAAATCACTGGCAGTCCCGGGTAATCACTGGCAATTGCTGGAAAATCACTGGTAATCACTTGATATCATTGGTGATCACTGGAAATCACTGGTAATCACTGTCAATTACTGGAAAACATTGGGAATAACTGGCAATCACTGGAAATTGCTGTCAATCACTGGAAATCACTGGAAATCACTGGAAATCACTGGTAATCACTGGAAATCAGTGGTTATCACAGGCAATCACTGGCAATCACTGATAGTCACTGGTCATCACTGGTAACTACTGGTGATTATGTGCAAATGGGTATCTTATGGCAATCACTGGCAATCACTGGTAATCACTGGCAAACACTGGAAATCACTCGCAGTTACTGGCAATCACTGGTAATCATTGGCAATCACTGGAAATCACAGGCAAAAACTAGTAATCACTGGAAATTGCCTGAAATCACTGGCAATCACTGGAAACCACTGGCAATCAGAGGCGAGCACTGGAAATCACTGGTAGTCACTGGTGAATACTGAAAATCACGGGATATCACTGGTAGTCACTGAAAATCACAGGTAATTACTTGTAAGGACAAGCAATCACTAACAATCACTGGCAACCACTTGTGATCACTGGCAACGACTAGTAATCATTGAAAAGACCTACAATCACTAGCAATCACCGAAAATCATTAGTAATCACTAGCAATCATCGGTCATTGCTGGAAGTCACTGGTACGCACTGGAAATTACAGGAAATCACTGGAGATTACTGAGTATAACTGGCAGTCACTTGAAATTGCTGTCATTGACTGGTAACTACTCAAAATCATAGGTAATCTCTGGAAACTACTGGTTATTACTGGCAATCACTAGAAATCACGGAAACACTGAGAATCAAGGGTAATCACAGGCAAACAATGGTAACCATAGGCAGTCAGTGGCAATCAGTGGCAATCAGTGGCAATCATGTGCACTCACCGTCAATCAACGGCAACCCCTGGCGATTACTGGTATTCACTGGCACTCGCTGGCAATCACTGGCAGTCACTGGAAATTACTGGAAGTACCTTGCAATCACTGCCAATCACTGCCAATCACTGGACATCACTGGCAAGCACTGGCAATCAATAGCAATCACTGGAATTCGCTTGAAATCACTTCCACTCACTGCCAATCACTGGCAATCACTGGCAGTTACTGGCAATCATTGGTGACCACTGGTAATCACTGGTAGTCACTGGTAATCACTGGTAACTGCTAGGAGTCAATGGAAGTCACTGGAAAACACTGCAAATTACTGGAAATCACTGAAAACCACAGGCAACCACTTCCAATCACTGGCAATCACTGGTTATCACTAGTATTTATTGGTGAATCACTGGCAATTACTGGTAAATACCCGTAGTTACTGGTGAACACCGGCAATCCCTGGTAATCACTGGCAGTCACTGGTGATCACTGAAAATGACTAGTAATCACTGGCAATCATTGCAATCACTATCAATCACTGGCACTTACTGGGACTCACTCGGAATCACTGGAAGTCAATGGCAATCACTGGACATCACTGGGAATCACCGGCAATCAATGGCAGTAACTGGAAATTACTGGAAATCAATGGCAAACTCTGGAGATCACTGGCAACTACCAGAAATCTATGGCAATCACTGGAAATCTCTGGGTATCAATGGTAACTGCTGGGAATTACTGGCAATCGCTGGCAAGTACTGGCAATCACTCGTAATCACTGGTGATCTATGGCATTCACTGGTATTTACTCGCAATCACTAGAATTCACTGGTAATCACTGGAAGTTACTGGTCATAACTGGCAACTACTAGCAATCCCTGGTAATAATTGGCAATCACTGGTTTTCACTGGTTATTACTGGTAGTCACTGGAATTCTCTGGCAATGTAACTTCTGGAAGTCACTGGTGGTCAATGGTTATCATTTTTAATCGCAGGAAATCACTGGCAATTGCTTTGCAAAGACTGGAAATCAATTTAAATCACTAGTAGTCACTGGTAATTACTTGTGATCACTGGAAATCACTGGAAGTGACTGGCAGTAGCTAGTAACATCTGGAAGTTACTGTCAATCACTGTCAATCACCGGCAATCACTGGTAACTACTGGAAATCACTGGTCATCACTGTTAACAACTGGTGATTGTTTGCAATCAGAGGTCAATGCCAATCACTGGCAATAACTGGTAGTCTATGGCCGACACTGGCAATCACTTGCAATCATTGGCAATTAATGGTAACCATTGGAAATCACTGGTAATCACAGGCAACCAATAGTAATCACTGGAAATCACTGACCATCACTGAAAATCACTTGCAATCACTAGAAATCACTGGAAAATAACTGGTAATCACTGGCATTTATGGGAACTCACTGGCAATCACATGTAATCACTGGCAATCACTGGCAATCACTGGCTAGTAATCACTAGTAATCAATGGTAATTACTGGAAATTACTAGCAATCATTGGAAATCGTTAGAAATCACTAGCAATCACTGGTCATTGCTGGAAATCACTGGTATTCACTGGCAATCATGGGAAATCACTGGCAAACACTGGCAATGACCTGCAATCACTGGAAATCACTGGAAATTACTCAAAATCATTTTTAATCACTGGAAACCACTGTTCATCACTGGAAATCACTGGCAACCACTGGCAATCACTTGCACTAACTGACACTCACTGGTAAGCACCGGCAATCCAGGGTGATCACCGGCAATCACTGGCAATCACGCATAGTCACTTGTACTCGTTGGCAATCACTGGAATTCACTGGAACTCATTGGCAATCATTGCAAATCACTGGAAATCACTGCCAATTACTTGCAATCAGTGGAAATCACTGGCAATGATTGCTACTTACTGGCAATCAATGGTAGCCAGTGGCAATCACTGGAAGTTACTGGCAGTTACTGGAAATCACTTGCAATTACTTGCAATCACTCGCAATCACTGGAAATTACTGGAAGTCACTGAAATTCACTTGCAATAAGTGGTAATCACCGGTAATCACTGGCAAGCGCAGGCAATCACTGGTAATTACTGGCAGTCACTGGTCATCTCTGGTAACTACTGGTGATTCTTTGCAATCACAGGTAATCAATGGAAATCACTGGTAATCACTGGCCGACACTTGCAATCACTTGTGATTACCGCCAATCACTGGCAACCACTTCCAATCACTGCCAGTCACTGGTAGTCAATGGCAATCACTGGAAATGACTGGTAATCACTGGAAATCACTGCCAATTACTTGCAATCACTCGCAATCACTGGAAATGACTGGTAATCACTGGAAATCACTGCCAATTACTTGCAATCACTCGCAATCACTGGAAATGACTGGTAATCACTGGAAATCACTGCCAATTACTTGCAATCACTCGCAATCACTGGAAATGACTGGTAATCACTGGAAATCACTGCCAATTACTTGCAATCACTCGCAATCACTGGAAATGACTGGTAATCACTGGAAATCACTGCCAATTACTTGCAATCACTCGCAATCACTGGAAATGACTGGTAATCACTGGAAATCACTGCCAATTACTTGCAATCACTCGCAATCACTGGAAATGACTGGTAATCACTGGAAATCACTGCCAATTACTTGCAATCACTCGCAATCACTGGAAATGACTGGTAATCACTGGAAATCACTGCCAATTACTTGCAATCACTCGCAATCACTGGAAATGACTGGTAATCACTGGAAATCACTGCCAATTACTTGCAATCACTCGCAATCACTGGAAATGACTGGTAATCACTGGAAATCACTGCCAATTACTTGCAATCACTCGCAATCACTGGAAATGACTGGTAATCACTGGAAATCACTGCCAATTACTTGCAATCACTCGCAATCACTGGAAATGACTGGTAATCACTGGAAATCACTGCCAATTACTTGCAATCACTCGCAATCACTGGAAATGACTGGTAATCACTGGAAATCACTGCCAATTACTTGCAATCACTCGCAATCACTGGAAATGACTGGTAATCACTGGAAATCACTGCCAATTACTTGCAATCACTCGCAATCACTGGAAATGACTGGTAATCACTGGAAATCACTGCCAATTACTTGCAATCACTCGCAATCACTGGAAATGACTGGTAATCACTGGAAATCACTGCCAATTACTTGCAATCACTCGCAATCACTGGAAATGACTGGTAATCACTGGAAATCACTGCCAATTACTTGCAATCACTCGCAATCACTGGAAATGACTGGTAATCACTGGAAATCACTGCCAATTACTTGCAATCACTCGCAATCACTGGAAATGACTGGTAATCACTGGAAATCACTGCCAATTACTTGCAATCACTCGCAATCACTGGAAATGACTGGTAATCACTGGAAATCACTGCCAATTACTTGCAATCACTCGCAATCACTGGAAATGACTGGTAATCACTGGAAATCACTGCCAATTACTTGCAATCACTCGCAATCACTGGAAATGACTGGTAATCACTGGAAATCACTGCCAATTACTTGCAATCACTCGCAATCACTGGAAATGACTGGTAATCACTGGAAATCACTGCCAATTACTTGCAATCACTCGCAATCACTGGAAATGACTGGTAATCACTGGAAATCACTGCCAATTACTTGCAATCACTCGCAATCACTGGAAATGACTGGTAATCACTGGAAATCACTGGTGATCACTGTTAATCACTGGCAATCACTGATAATGACTGATAATCACTGGTCATCGCAGGTAACTACTGGTGATCTTTTGTAATCACATGTAGTCATTGGAAATCACTGGCAATCACTTGTAATCAATGGCCAACAGTGGCAATCACTGGCAATCACTTGTAATCACTGGTATTCATTGGCAATCACTGGAAATCAAAGGCAATCATTATTGATCACTGGATATTATTGATATCACTGGTAATTCCTGGCAATCACTTGAAAGCACTGAAACTCACTTGCAATCACTGGCAATCTCTAGTTTTCTCTGTCAATTGCTGGTAGTCACTAGTAATCACCGGCAATCACTACCAATCACTGGTAATCACTAGCAACCTCTTGCATTCACTGGCAATTTCATTCACTGGCAATCACTAGCAATCAATGAATATTGTTGGTCAACAACTGGCAATCGCTTGTGATCAATGGAAATTACTGGAAGTCACTTGTAATCAATCTAAAGCACTGGTAAACACTAGAAATCACTGTTCATTACTGGCCATCACTGGTAATCAATGATGATCACTGGAAATCACAGGTAGTCACTGGTAGTCACTAGTAATCACAGGAAATCACAGGCAACCACTGGCAATCACTGGAAATCACTAGAAATCACCGGTAATTACTGGCAATCAGTGGCAATCCCTGGAAATCACCGGCAACCACTAGTCATCACTAGTGATCATTGCTGATCACAGGTAATCACTGGTAGTCTGTAGTAATCACTGGTGGTCACTGGCAATCTCTGGCAATCACTAGTAATCACTGGAAATCACCGGTCATCACTGGGAATCACCGGGAATTTCTGCAAATCACTGGCAATCACTGGAAATAACTGGTAATCACTTGCAATTACTGGTTTTCACTTGTAATCACTGGTAATCACTAGTAATCACTGGCAATCACAAACAATCACTGGCAACCACTGCCAAACACTTGCAATCACTTGCAAAAATTTGTAGTTGCAAGAGGAACAATACTTCAAGAGGAACAGTACTCTTAAGCTGCCGACGAGTTGTATGGGAAATGGATGGAATTACTGAGGATTGTAGAGGCCAAGGATTCCTTGGCGGCCCCATGGCTGGCACGGACTGTGTTGTTGGCGAGTCACCAGAGGCGTACTGGCAGTAGGTCGCGCACTCAACGGTGTCCTCCTGCTTGTAGTTGGCAGTCGGGTCGTAGTCATCACTGGGATTATACCCAAGACTGTGGCAGTGAACACCTGACCATACCTCATGCTCCACCCTCTCCTTGTAGTACGCAATCTCGTCGTCCATGCAGTCGCGCTCACACGCGGCCACAGGTGAGGTCAGGATGGGCTTGGTTTCAGGTGGAGACGCCAGGGCACTGAGTGTCCCGCTACCTAGTAGAGAAGCTATTCAACAATGAGGTTGTAGATGCAGTGAGCTCTGTTGCAGCAGATTCTATAGGAGTAGTGGTTGCCAATGGACTGAGAAAGGTGCAAGAGAGTGGCAGCCGAGAAACCCGGCCGAGGCCACGTGTGTGTTTGTAATCGTTGACGGCGGCACACTCTTCACTGAGACGTGAAATCTGCTGCAAAGAGGTACTAGAAACCAGTTCTGCTCCTGGTGCTGCCAAGAGGGGCAGCCCGGGACTGAGTCGGATGCCTTGAGTGGTCTTGTGCACGCCTGTCACTGAGAATAGGAGTTCGCTGTGGAGAGGTGCACAAACCTGTGCTGCTGTCGGTGCTGACAACAGAGGCAGCACGAGGTTGATCCGGATCTGGACACAGCTGTCCCTTGCGGCAGATTGTAATGCCATGCATGTCAGCAGGGACGAGGCTCAGTTGCATGCTGCGACAGTGGCCGCGGCTGTTGCTGCTACTGTCACTGCCGGTGAAAAGGTCACAACCGCGACAGCTGCTGTGGCTTAATGCGGCTGCCGTTTCTGGTGTTGAGGATATAGCATGCAAATATCCGTCACACTGCTGCCCGAGGGAGGGGTAAGGGACACATGATGCCCGACCACTGGTGGCAGAGATGGAGGCGGCAGCGGCAAGAACACTGCTTGGGGAGTGTGTGGAGATGGCACCATCAAACGGGCAGTATGGCTCCATGGGCCTGAGGGGTGCGGACCTGTAATGAGATGGCCATCAGGATGGCCGGGGGCCTCATGACGTAGGTACCAATAGAGGCAGGGCAAGTGCTACGCGGTTGAATACAGCAGCTGCAAGGGTGTCACCGTGAGCATCCCTGGTCGACCCGAATCAATGGGGCTAGGTCCAAGACTGAATGAGTGGAATGCTTGAGCCTCCCTGCTCTGATACCAATAGGTAGCAATGCATGCTAGGGTGGGCAAGTAAGCACACACACAGCTAGAAACACATGCAACACCATGGATCAAGAAATATTGAGTTACGTGAAAAACTAGCTCGGAGCTATGAGCTCGTAACAGTCACAAGGAAGTGAGGTGATATGTGCCAGATGACCAAGCCACTCACGTGAGGGGCTCCTTGTGGGGCCTCGGACGCCACCCAGGGATCAAACCCTACCCTGGAGCAAATGACCTCCAGGTGGTTTCTTACACACTGGTGTGAGCCAGACATGTGGTCCCGAGGGGTCAACAACCCAACTTCACTCGTCTAATGCATGCATGAGAGAAAGAAACTTAAACCAAATTGACCACGAGCTTATGTGGATGCATGCATCCTTGTGAAATGTGTGTCCCATGCCGAGCTGCAAAAGTACGAAGCACGTAAGATTTCATCACTACATGCAAGCTCTACATAAATTTGGTATTGGTGATGGGACCACTTGAGTACTTGGTAGTGGAGCCACCACTATGCTCTTCATGATGTACCCCATTGTTGTTCCTGAGAGCTTTAATCCAGCTCAAACACCAGCAGTGATAATGTGTGTGTGAACAGAGTCCAGAGGTCACTTGCATGTGTTACACACCGATAGCCAACAGCCATGGAATGGGGCAAGATCTATTCATGCTTATGTAGAGTGTAACGCAAACAAGGAACGCGTCAGGTTGATCGGTCCACCAATACGAGACTCTCGTCGTGGGACCCGGATGCCACCCAGGGATCGGACCCAGCTCTAGAGNAGCCACCACTATGCTCTCCATGATGTACCCCATTGTTGTTCCTGAGAGCTTTAATCCAGCTCAAACACCAGCAGTGATAATGTGTGTGTGAACAGAGTCCAGAGGTCACTTGCATGTGTTACACACCGATAGCCAACAGCCATGGAATGGGGCAAGATCTATTCATGCTTATGTAGAGTGTAACGCAAACAAGGAACGCGTCAGGTTGATCGGTCCACCAATACGAGACTCTCGTCGTGGGACCCGGATGCCACCCAGGGATCGGACCCAGCTCTAGAGAAAACGTGCTCCAGGTGGTTTCTCACATGATGGTACAAACCGGACATGTGGTCTTGAGGGACTGTAGGCTGCTGTGCTAGACAAGGTACCACTAGCTAGATAGGTGCATGGAATGCATGGTGCATGGAGCATGCAGAAGCCATGGTTGATTGACGTGGATGTTAGAAATGGGATGAGTAAAAAAGTCACAGGTCACAGAGGTAATAGGAGCAGGAGCGAGAGAGCGAGCGAGCTCGTTGCTCACTCGCTCTATCTTGCTATCCTTGAGGGTGGTGGATTTGGACCACCACTCCACTTTTTTCTGGTGTAACCTGTCAAATCCATCACCGGCTAAGAAACTGGTAGCGATGAGGTTTGGGTGAGAACCTGGCTCTGTTTTGCGACAAGAGTACATTCAAGCATGAGACACATACAAGATGTTGAGGCACAAGAGCATGCACGGCTGGTGAAGCCCCTCAGCCAATTGGTCCAAGGGAATGACCCGGCGTGCAGCCATGACATCACGATGTTGCAGCCTGCAGTGTTGTCTCTCTCTGATCAGTCACCTCCATTAGTGAGGTGAGTGTGCAACAAGGCCAGACGTCACCGTGTGGCACTGACACATAACCAACACTCCCCCATGACCCACAGCCGACACGCACACAGACACTCACAGGCACAACAACAGTGTCACAAGAAGTGACACAAGATTGTACGCAAGCACTGGCACGACGGATCAACCTGGAGCATTACGAGCGTACATCAGCCCAAAAGTGTGAACTGCTGCCTTCAATACATTGCTACTAAGTGCCTTTGTGAGGAAGTCATCTCGCTACTGTCCAATCTAAACCCAGACAATCTGAACATTGCTTGTAGCTACACACTCACACACAAAATGATGTTCCACATTGATATGCTTCGTGCGAGTGTGATGCATGCCATCGTGCTCAGTAATAGCTTTTGTACTTTGATTGTGGCAGCACAAAGTGATGCAATTGATGGAAATACACAACTGTTGTAACAGTCGGCATAGCTAAACACTCTCACAAGTGCCTGCACCAAGAGAAACATTCTCTACCTCACTAGATCTGCGTGCCACAAAGCCATGCTTGCCACTTTTCCCTGGGATCGATGTCCCCCCAACAAGATAGACATAGCTCAAGATAGACATAGACATGCAAATGCTCGCAGTGTGACTGCGAGCATTTGCATAATGCGTCCAATCACTGTCAGTGTACCTGTCAACCACCAATGATGTCTGGGCCCGGTTATAGAGGCTGACACGATCAGTAGAGAGTGCATACCTGACAACATGTAATGCTGCCTCCATGAGCCGTGCCCTTGGGCATTGTGAGAACTGAGAAAGATTTATCACTACAAAGGCAACGTCTGCTCTTGTCGTGGTGGCCAGGTACATCAGAGACCCTATGACTCGCAAGTAGTCGATCACATCCACTGGCTTCCCCAGCTTCGACACGTCCAGTAATTAAAACAACCTCTGCCTGGTTGGCATCATCACTGTTGAAGTAGTGGACATAGACTCTAGTACGGAGGCAAAGCACTCTCCTAGGCTCCTGACGTACGCGACCTGGCAAATGTGGAGAACACGACGAGCGTGATCATTCTCAAGTTCCATGCCTAAAAGGACATGAACCAGACCCAAGTCTTTCATCTTGTATGCCAACCGCAACAAGGACTTAACAGACGCCACTGCCTCTCGACTCGGTGATGCAATCAACAAGTCATAAATGTAGACAAGGGTGGTGGAAAATGGTGCACACCATGGGGAGACAAAGAGGAAGAGATCCACCATGCTATGTTGGTTCCCCCCCCATCTCCAAGGTGGAGGAAATCTCATAGTTCCAACACCGCGGTGACTACTTGAGACCATAGGTAGCCTTTCGCAGTCTCCAGACTTTGACAGTGCCATCCTGGAACCCTGGGGCCTACACCATATAGATCTCCTTATCCAACCGTCTATACAAGAATGTTTTCACATCCATCTACTCGAGCTCCCAAACATGGTGTGCTACGCGACTCAGGACGGCTCAAGCTATGGTGTAACAGCTGACGGGAGCAAATGCCTCATTGCATTCAACACAAGGGACTTGGGAAAATCCCTTGGCAGTGAGATGTGCCTTGTACTTTTCAAGCTCACTGTTGGGCTTTTACTTCCGGCAAAAGACCCATCGTACATTGATGGCCTTGCATCCTGGAAGTAGATCGACCACCTCGTACACGGCATGGTCGTCTAAATATCTCAGCTCGTTCTGCATGGGAGCCTCCCACTGCTGTGAGTCAGTCACTCCACGTGCCTGTTGAACTTTGGTCGGATTAAGGGACAAGGGCATGGAAGCAACGGTTGTGTGACACTCTGCGACGCAGCTAAGGATGGCGGCTTGAAGTGCGTTCTTGTGCTCTGTTGTGAGTAATGCATATCGAAGGGTAGAGCTATGGTCGACAACCCCTGTGGCGAAGCCCAAGGCTTCCATGCTCGTTGGCAAAGCCGGTGATTGTGCAGGTTGCGACTGAGAAGGGCAGGTGGAGTACGCTATGACACTGGAGGAGTGGGTAGGAAGCACTCCTAGGTGTCCACCACGAACAAATGGTGATCGGTGCAACGACTGGTGGCGGACTACCAGCTTGGAGCTAGCCGACTACTGTTCCACAGCCCCGGACACTGCCGGGACTTCCTGTTGTTTTTTCTAAAGCTTGTAGGAGTTCTTCAACGTTCTTGCCATGAGCCTGATTTGCATGTTTTTGCATTGCGTGTTCACTATCTGATGATGGATGCATGCGTAGCCTCCGTCTCGTGATCCTGCACGTCTAGGTTCAGACGGCGTAGCATTCTGACATGTGTGCGCAGAGTTATGGCCAAAACAGTGGTTTTGGGCCGGTTTTAGGACAGCTCTTGGACCGCCGCGTGTGACACCCGCTGTCCGCCGCGGCAGCTGTTTATGCCATGGACCTGTCATTTTTCATCTCTCTATGCAAATGCTATTGAAGAATTCAGACACTTTGCCTTGTGTCCCCTGGTCAAACTCTTGCCGTTGCGTGCACGACTTGTGACTATCGTCACCGTTTGATTAGGCACTGACGCCTGGTTAACGGGAGTGTTGCTAGGAAGCTTCCTTGCATATTTGTGACTATCCTCGCTCTCCGCCTCGCCCTCCCCCTCGCACTCCCCCTCGCCCTCCCCCGCGCCCTCCCCCTCGCCCTCCCCCTCGCCCTCCCCCTCGCCCTCCCCCTCGCCCTGCCCCTCGCCCTCCCCCTC
>SZWC01023706.1:0-39497 GCA_023375785.1 Penium margaritaceum
AGAGAGAGAGAGAGAGAGAGAGAGAGAGAGAGAGAGAGAGAGAGAGAGAGAAAAGGGAGTGAGGTATGAGAGAAATACAAAAACGCTGACGCAAAATCGCCGGACGTGCTTGGCACGCAACAATTTTGTGCTATCATGGAAAAAGCAAAGCTCAAGTTCATTTAGTACAAACTTTGAGCTTACTTGTAAAAAACTTGTGCAAAATCACAAGTTTGAAGTAATATCCCCCCTTGTCTGGGACCCAGAATGAGGGGATGAGGTAAGAACGGAAATGGACCTCCAGAGACTCAAAATATTCGAGTATTCCTGCAATGGTTATTGATGAAAGTTTCTCCCAAGAGTGACACGGAGGGAAAAACTCCTCTAGCAAGCTCTGGATGTCATTATGCAAGCTCTGACTATGACCCCAGTGCAGGAGCTAGAGAAACAACACATTACAATGGTTTTCATAGTGGGACAACCCTCGCGACAAAGTGTGCGAAGGTTCCGGTGGCTACAAGAGATAAAATACCAAGAGCAACTACATCAATAACAAGAATGCCACAGTGGGACACGGGCTCATAATTTAACCATTTGAAGCATCAGAAATAATGTTAGAAATCTCTTGAGAAGCTCTTCTTCATCCTTCTTCTCCCTCTAAGCCTCCTCTTCTCTCCAGGGACCTGGTTGAATTCTTTTTGGAGGGGGTGGGGAGTGTCCAACCACAAAACTATCATTTCCTCCTATGCTCAACACTCCCTCCTCCATTCAACAAGAACAAATTGGGAAAGTGATATTCTCTTTGGGCAGATACTCTTACAGTGTGAGAGGATAAGAAAAAGAAGGAAGGTGATGCTTGAGGATTTTTTGGAGGCCTCCCCGCCGTCGTGGGACACAAAGGACCTGTCTCCAAGAAGGCAAAAGCTAAAGCTAAAGCTTGTCACCCGCTCGCTATGCTCACGCGCCAGGAGGAATCAAGAGGAGGCCAAGGAAGACTAGAAGATAAGAAAGAAGACAAGGGAGGGAGGAGCATGAAAGGGTGGGAAATCTAAGCTAGAGTTGCCCCTTGTCCCCTCTTCCTCACCATATGATTGGTGCTCAAGTTTGTGTAGCCTCTTATTCTTTTGCCTTCATTTTGTTTTCCTGAGATTCCTAGCTTGCCTAGTACCATGAGTCATGGCTGAGGATTTTACCTAAAATCCACGTGATGGAACCGACCGTGGCGATGTAGAAAGATGATTTTTTTCCACCATGTGATTGTGCCAACCATGGCGGCCTAGACAAATAGAGATGAAACTTGAAACTTCCTCACCAATCGTGAGAGCAAGGTAACTTTGGGGGGCCATACCTCCTTGAGGTTGTGGGGTGACCATCACAATGGTCTTTATGTGCTAAATGTATGGGCATCGGAATGAAAAGTGCCGGATCGTCCAAGACCAACGAGGGCAAAGTGGTGATGGCCTCACCACATGCTCTTGGTGAACTCTTAGTTTTGTGAGCTGCCATTGAAGCACAGTCACCAAAACAAAGACAACTGTACCATCGAAGGTAGTCCTGGCTAGACCCGACGACACAAAGAAGCGTGCAAAAGGCAGAAAAGTGCTCAAGACGCATATACACGTGTACATGGGCAACTCCTACGTGACGGAGGACGTGCTCAAGGAGGACCACCCGAGCATGGACCCAAAGAAAAGGACGACGTGGACGATGGCAAAGGAAACAAGGATTGTGATCATCTCCATCGTTGTGCGGTAAACTTAGCTGATTTCTTGAGAGGGGCAAGACGCTCGATGGATTGCCTGAGGCTATGGACAGTAGCAATGATGTCAACAGCAGAAAAAGTAGCCAAAAGTAGCCACGTAGGAAGTTCCTACAAGTCCGAGCCAGACAACGCTACTATGAAGGCAATTTGTGACGACTGTCAGAGGCTTGCTAAGTTGACTGACAAGGAGGGAGCCGACTCAAGATCACCACCGACAATGGAGGTGCAACACCACCCGAAGAAGTGGGGACGGGGACGGATACCCCTTGCTACGATGTGGCTGTGATGGGGTAGACCAATACCCATTTGAACGTTATCACTGACGATAGCCTCCTCATGAAACTGGGACTCCTTGGATGCGTGTTTGCAAACTGTACCCTCCCATAAGGGATAAAGGTGCACGAACACCGCAAGGCCCTCAAGGCTATCATCGATGCTCCGATTGTATGAGAGCTAAGTTTTGCACTTGCCAACTTGCTAACCCACATTGGATGGAGTTTCATGGACCTCGGCCATGATCATCAGCTGTAGGGGCTAGCTGTACATGCTGCAACCCATCGATGCGACAACCTCAACAAAGCATTACAGAGCGTGGTCTAGGTGCAAATGTAGCAATGATCGTAGCGGGCCGTAGGTGTTGATGCCACCGCCAGTGGCATCGAGGACTTGCCTACCCTAACGACTTCAAGGCCGGCCATGAACATGTCCTTCCACCACAGTGTAGAAATGTTTTCGAAGGGCATGAAGCTGACTGATTGGCTGAATTGCATGGAGCACGTGTTACGTGTCCACAAGGCGCCACACGGCCAGCGGGATAACCTTGATGTGACTTGAAGACAAGCTTATCAAGTATTGCGTTAAGTAGTGGGGCGTGGAGCAGCCACACCTTGAGTGGCAATCCATGCCGTGGGAGGTTTTTTACGCAATTATGCAGAAGAAATATACCAAGCATGAGGAGGTGAAGTACGTCTTCTACAAGATCAAATACTTAAAAAAGCTAGGTAGATCACCCAAGGCCTACTTGAGCAAGTTTTCCACACTCATAGAGGCGACCGAGAGCTTCAACAAGGACAATGGAACCCAGAGCTTAAAATATACGGAGTACATGCTACTGGATTACCTGAGAAATAGTCTGGCCAGCAAGAAGCTTAAGGACAAGACACCACGACAACAATTGGCCAAGCTTGGACAAGCTGGAGGGCATTGCGCGACTTCATGAGTGAAGTGTATTTGGCAAAACTAAAGCACTACTAAGATGCACTGCATGCATATGGACGCTGCAGGGGCTAGTGGGTTAGCCAAACAGTGGGAGGGGATCAAGGAAAAGCAGCCTGCAAACCCTCCTGCTAAGAAGGTTGACGGGCACAAGGTCCCCAACCACAAGCACAGATGCGACAATTACAAGCTACAGGCGGCACATAAGTGTCGTAACACGACCTTTTGTGATGGACTCTGCTACAACTACATGCAGCCTGGTCACTTTAGGGCTCCGCATCTTTAGGCTAATGGTAGTGGGAAAAAGGCCACAACTTTTGCAACAGCTTCGGGACCTCGTGGGGATGGTGTTGCAGGAGGCCGCAGATAGGGCAGTGGGCACGGTCGCAGCCGTGGCAATGGGACAAGCCGTAGTAACAGACATGGTTGTGGTACCCATCCTCTAGTGACTTCAGTGAAGACCACTCAAGGATAAAACTAGATTAATATTGTGGCTTTGTGTTTTCAGATAAGGATGTTGAGTAATTTGAGTTTGTGACGAGATCAATTTTCTCCATTAACTTCTCTTTTGTTGAGCCTCATTCTATACTTGCTGACCAACATTGTCCACTAAACCTTACATCTCTGGAAAAGATACATGATCAAACATCCTTAGTACTAGTGACACCAACCATTGTGTAAGAGTTGTGTGATGAAGTGATCGAAACAAATACCCTCAAAGCGGTGAGTTCAATCACGTTCGCCGTACCTTTGGTCAACGGTTTCAATCTAGTAGAATTCAAAGATGGAAAGGTACTAGCCAAATTCACATGCGTCCACAAGATGTGGAATCAAGTGGGTGAATCATAGGACTTGCAGCACCCTCTACAGATTCCATGTTGACCACAAACTTCACTTGCCTTCGTCGAGCTTGTTCAATCAAAATAGTGGAGGTAATATGACAATGGAGCTCAAAAGACACCTAGCTAGTGCTCTTGTGAACACAATGGCCAATGCTATAGGGAATGGCTACTCTGTTTGCCTCGGATTTATCCAATAGGTAGGCCTAAACTACAAGGAATCGGATGGCGTAGTTTTCGTCGATATAAATTGTACGGTACCCATGATCACTACATATGAAGCAAAATTTTGTGTTCAAGGGTACACAAAGAGTGTAACATTGAAGGTACTCGACCTTCTTGACCTTTTTGACATGGTGCTAGGCAATCCCTTGCTCCACAAGAACAAGGCTCTGATATGTGTTTAATCAAAGCGCTTGATTCTTCAAAAGGGACAACATCATTTTAGGTTGATTCAAAGTACGGAATTATCACCTACTCGAGCAAAAGTCCATGCCAGCTTGTCTGCATTTCAGATCAAGAGATGTATTCGATAAGGTTGTCGATACTTCTTGGCTCAGCCAAAAAAAGGGAAATACAATGTGAGGGAAGACAAGCCCCAACAGATCAAATCTTTATTGGTGGAGTTCCTGGATGTATTCCAAGACCCGCCAATTGGGCTTCCACCAAAATGACACATGGGCCACTCGATTATGCTACAACCGGAGGTCACCCCCTCAAGAGGCTGAATGCCAAATCAAAGAGTACCATGCAAATGGTAGATCAAGCCAAGTACGGTGCCGTACGGTGTATCAATCCATTTTGTAAACAAAATGGATGGTCGTTTACGCATGTTCATGGACTACCGGATGTTGAACAAGCTTATGGTGAGAAATCAATTCCCCTTAATATGGATTGAAGAGCTATTTGACCAACTCCAAGTGTGAACCGGGCACGGTGTGCTAGCCTCAACCGGATGGTGTAGGCAACAACCGGCGGCAACATCGACCAAGGGGAGGCCGGTGCACTCCTTCCCAGGTTTGCGGAAGCGTAGGATTTTCTTGGGGGAGCACGAGAACACGTGTGGCACAGTGGGAGTAAACTGTACTTGTTATTCAAGTGTCAACATACAAGACTATATGCATATGATGACACATCCTAGGCGAGCCGAGGTCGCTGAGCCGTGCGCGGCCCCGTACAGGCTAGGGATGAGGGTTATCTTCTAAACATGACGTAGCTCACCTTTCCAGCTTTCCAACGTACCAAGAATCGCACCATTCCGTGGAGGAACGGCCAAGATATGGCCGTTTCCGTGAACCACGGCAATTTGCCGCTGGCAGCACCACTAGCAGCGGTGACGGCCGCCCGAAGTGCCCTTTCTGGTAATAACACACCGGGGTGCCATTCCGAAGCACCCTTGGCCCTCAATGATCCTTGACTCATTGACTATCCAGACCCCAAGGCGCGCTTTGGCCTTGTTGGGTCTTTCGAGGGTCGCGTCCTCAATTCTTGATGGATTGTCCCCGTCCATTGGTCGATCTCGCACGATTTTTCCTGTAGATTCCAAATCGACAGTCAGCTTGTACATTCAAGGAAGCCACAAGCCGTAATCAGTGCCATTGGCACTGTCCAGTTTACACTAACCCCCCTTTTGGAGTGAGCCGTTCCGGTTTGCTCTTGATATTCCCGGAGGATGGCATTCACCGCGCCAATGTTGAAGTTGCGGGCAGGCTCCCATGACTTGTGGGCTGCGTCGTAGCCCTGCCACTTGAAGAGGTACTCCCATGCACGGCCACGATGATGGTGGTCGAGGATGACCTCCACTTCAAACTCGTGCTCGCCCTTGATGACCACCAGAGGTGGGGGATCTGAACTGCTGCCAGGAAAATGCTCGGCTGGATCATGGTAGAGCTTGAGCTTGGAGACGTGGAACACGTTGTGGATGTTAAAAAGTGCCCGTGCCATGGATGCCGTTTGCCGTTTTCCTGATCCGACTACTAGATAGTAGTTGGATGTCCAATCTGATTGTAGATTTGGACTCCTTGGATTTTGCCATGCGATTTCGAGCTTTCAGTTGCTCAATTTGGTTGAGAATTCAGAGAGTTAGCCCTACCCAAAGTTCGGGTGGTGCGGCGGGTGGAATCTGGTACCAGTCCAGGGCGACGGGATACTCCACCGCCGGTGGTCCGTGTTCAGCTCCAACTTGCTCCATAGACCCCAAGGCCCTAGAGGAAGCGACCAGGGAGGTCCCCTGGACCAGGTCGAGCGGCCCTTTGACTTGTAAATCAAAGAAAGGCTCTTCGAGCCGTCGTCGGCTCATGTGGGAGGCGACTCGCGTCGGCGGCAGCCAAAGGCGGCTCCACCAAGGGTTGCTTGGATGGGCGTAGGAGGGGCTATACTGCTTCGTTTTGGGCGTGCTTGCATGCGTTGGAAATCTCAGATCACAGGCTATATGAATCTGATGTAATCTCACCAAAACAAATAACCATTAATGATTCCCAGCCTTTCTCAGTTTCTGCAATCTGCATTCTGCCAGAATTCTTCTCCCTTGGTGTTGTGGCGACCCAAAGCACACGCCTCCGTTGGAAGTCTCTTTGCACAAAGAAGCCGTACACACTTAGGCAGTTCAGGGAACCCTAGGACAGCATTCTTGACAAAGGGTTATGGGCCCACGGTCCTGACCTGCCTACTAAGTCGTTCACGGCTTCCGCAAACGCACGGGAGTGTCGCTCCGGGTGACGTCGCCGTCACACTTTGAGACTGTCCATTGCAGAAGTTCAACATGGCGCAGAAGACAGAGTCCTCGTCCATCCAAAAGTACATGGGCAGTCCTGGTTTTGGGCTGTGGCAATGGAATTTTGAGATCTACCTTGCGCACGAGGGAATGCTGGAGCTCATGAAGGGCACGAAGGTTCTAGATGCAAGCGCAACGGACGAGGAGAAGACAGCCTTTGCGAGGAAGAACACGGAGGCGCTGATGCTCCTATTGTCGGCACTGCATGAATATTAGTGGGGCTACATCTAGAGCTGCGACCTGGCAGCTGATGCGTGGAAGAAGCTCTACTCCATCCACCAATCAGCATCCCTAGCCAACAAGATCTTCGCAATGAAGCGACTCTTGACGGTGAGGATCGAGGAGGGTGAGGACGTATTTTCCGCCATGCAACAGATCGAGTCTCTTGCCTCGCAATGCAATGATGTGGGGTGGAAGATTGACACGAAGATGTAGGCAATGGCGATCCTCATGGCTCTACCCGACAGTTGGGGTCCTCTCATCACCGAGCTGGGAGGTTGGGAGGAGGATAAACTCACCTACGGCGCAGTCGCCGAGTATATCCGCAACGAGGTGCATCGTCGGAGCGGTGGCGAGACCTCATCATCCTCAACTGCCCTGGTCACCAAAACGCAGGGTGGCAACAGCAGCGGCAAGCGAGGCAGCGGTATGGGCGGCGGCAAGAAGGGTGCCAAGAGGGGTGCATGCCATAACTGTGGCAAGGAGGGCCATTGGGCCAAGGAGTACCCGGAGGAGGCGCAGTCTGGCGGCAAGGGTGCCAAAGGCAAGAAGGCGCTCCTCACCGGCACAAAGAACTATGACCTGAAGGGTGCCAACCGGCGGTGCCTTGACTCAGGTGCGGAGGAGCATACCCAAGTTGAGAAGGTGGGGTTCATCAACTACACCAAGTCTGCAAAGTCCATGGTGACCGCAAACGACAAGGTCGAACCTGCGGGCGGCCAAGGTGATGTGGACATAGAGGTGGTGGTTGGTGGTAAAAAGGCGCAATGTGTTATCCAAAATGTGCAACATGTTCCCGGCCTGTCTGACATTTTAAGTGTGAGCCGCTTGACAGACAAGGGGTATGAAGTGCTCTTCCGTAGGAAAGGTGCAGTCTTGCAGATGGACGGCGGTGGCGAGGTCGTGCTCGAGGCAAAGCGTGAGGGAGGACTCTACATTGTTGACACAAAAGTCATCCCCTTGGCAGCAGACGCAGCAGATCCGCCAGCACGCGTCGTCAACCTTGCAAAAGGCGGGGGAGCAAACCTGCAGCTGTGGCATCAGCGGCTGGGACACTTGTCGTCCGTAGTCGTACAAGAGACGGCGAAGCGCGAGATGGTTCGCGGTCTCAACATCACCGGTGCAGCAGATGCAACAGCAAATTCCGCAGAGCACAAGTGCGAGCCTTGCATCGTGGGCAAGGCAAAGCGCAAGCCATTTGAAGACGGACAACGGCGGGCCGAGAACCTGCTCAAGGTCGTGCACAGTGATGTGTGCGGACGGATCAAGACGCTGTGCATTGGGGGCGCGCAGATTTGGTCACCTTCATCGACGATTGCAGCAAAAAACTCTACGTCTACTTCATGAAGCGAAAGAGCGATGTGCTGGACCGGCTGAAGAAGTACGTCACACCGGTGGAGAGGCAGACTGGCCGCAAGGTCAGAGCGCTACACAACGACAATGGCGGCGAGTACGTGGGCTGTGGAGGGTGGCTGAAGGAGCAGGGCATTGAGTTGCAGCTGACCACTCCGTACACGCCTCAATCTAATGGCGTGGCGGAGCGTGCGAACCAGACGCTACTCACCATGGCGCGGACAATGCTCGTGGATGCAAAGTTGCCACGGAGCCCGTGGGCCGAGGCCGTGAGTACGGCGTGCTACATCACCAACCTCACCCCAACGGCAGTGCTGAAGGGGAAGGGCAGCTGGAAGACGCCGCGGGAGGCTTAGATTGGGCGCAAACCAAGCGTGTTGCACCTGAAGGCATTCGGGTGCAAGGCGCATGCGTTGGTGCAGGCCGTGCAAAGAGAAGACTTTGCGACCCGCGTGCAAAGGCGTACGTGTTCGTCAGATACGAGAGTGCACTTAAGGCGTACCGCCTCTTTGATCCACGGACGCAGGACGTCATCACCAGCCGTGACGTCACGTTTGATGAGCAACAGAGCTACTACAGCAGCAACAACATTGACGCAGTGCACTCTCCAAAGCAGGGGGAGTGGTTCCAAGTCCTTGAGCGTGAGGAGGAGCCGGTGGCTGCAGAGGTCGATGATGGGTCTTCGGAGGATGACGGTGCTGGAGCGTAGCAGGACAATGCAGCAGGTCCAGGTGCTGCTGGAGCGCAGGATGCAGCAGCCGACGCGGGGGAGCCCGCGACCGAGGACAACGTTGCAGCAAGTAGTAGTAGGACCAGCAGCCAGCGTCGCCAAGGTCCTCGCGTCGCAGTCGGAGGCGGTGGAGTGCGGCAAAGCGGTATGATGCAAGCACGGGCCGCTGGGTCGGCATGGCGTGGTGCATGATGGCAGCCGCAAAGGAGCCGACAACCGTGCAAGAGGCGCTTGCACAGCCTGACGGGCAGCAGTGGGGCAAAGCAATTAAATCTGAACTTGCGTCCCTTGCTAAGAACGGCACTTGGGAGCTGGTGGATCGGCCTGAGGGGGCGAAGGTGATCAGCACCAAGTGGGTGTTCAAGGTGAAGCTCACCAAGAACAGCAAGGTGGAGAAGTATAAGGCGCGGCTAGTGGCGAAGGGGTACGCGCAACAAAAAGGCGAACACTACGATGAGACGTTCGCGCCCGTCGCCAAGTTCACAAGCATCCGGACGATCCTCGTGGTGGCAGCCGCAAAGGACATGGAGATCCACCAAATGGATGTCAAGACGGCATTCCTAAACGGCATCATTGACAAGGAGATCTGCCTTGAGGTGCCGGAGGGGGTGGATGCACCAGAGGGCAAGGTGTGCAAGCTGCGGAAGGCCTTGTACGGGCTAAAAGAAGTGCCCAGGTGCTGGTACCAACAGATGGACGGCTACATGGCGGAGCACGGCTTCAAGCGTTGTGAATCCGACCACAGCGTGTACGTGTGGCGCAACAAGGGACTCCATCAGATTGTCGTACTCTACGTGGACGACCTGATCTTGTATTTATCAGATCTGGCGGCTTTGCAGCAGCTCAAGGAGCAGCTGAGTAGCAGATTTAAGATGACGGATATGGGGGAGCTGGAGTACTACCTCGGGGTGAGCATCACGCGGAACCGGAGAGTGCGCACGCTTGAGTTGGGGCAGACCAAGTATGTGGCCGAGGTGCTGAAGCGGTACGGCATAGAGGACTGCAAACCAGTGGGCAGACCGTTCTCCACAAGCTGTGAGCTGAGTGCGGTGATGGCGCCACAAACTAAAGAGGAGAAGGAGGACATTTCGGAGGTGCCCTACCAATCTGTGGTGGGCAACCTCATGTATGCCATGGTGGCGACTCAGCCGGACCTAGCCTACACGGTGGGCCAGGTGAGCAGGTATGTGGCCAACCCTGGGCCACTACACTGGCAGGCGGCGATGCTCATCCTCCGGTACTTGCAGGCAACGCGGCATGCCTACCTGAAGTACGACGGAAAGGGGAGGTCAGACCCCTTGCGGCTGGTCTGCTACACTGACGCGGACTACGCCGGCAATGTGGACAAGAGGAAGTTCACTTATGGCTATGTGTTCTTCCTCGAAGGAGCAGCGGTCTCGTGGTGCAGCAGGAAGCAAGACTGCGTCGCCACCTCCACAGTGGAGGCGGAGTACGTCGCTCTGGCCGAGGCGGTCAAGGAAGCGGTGTGGCTCCGCAGGTTGCTAGGGGAGCGGGGCGTGCCGCAGCAGGAGCCTACGGTGGTCCAGGAGGACAACACTGGCTCTATCTCGCTGACCAACAATCCGACACAGCACAGGAGGACAAAGCACATCGATGTGCGCTACCACTACGCGCGCGACATGGTGGAGAAGGGACAGGTTGTGCTGCAGCATTGCAGCACAAAGCACATGCTCGCAGATTACTTAACCAAGGCACAGCCCCAGGATCGGCACGTCATCAGCCTTGCAGGGCTTGGGTTGACAAGGTGTGAAGGGCTTGAAGGCGCAGGAGCGGACGAGTAAAGAGTGAGCATGAGGTATCCGGCATGGAAGGTGCACGGGGGAGATTGTTCAAAAGTGCCCCTGCCATGGATGCCGTTTGCCGTTTTCCTGATCCGACCACTAGATAGTGGTTAGATGTCCAATCTGATTGTAGATTTGGAATCCTTGGATGTTTCCATGCGAGTTTGAGCTTTCAGGTGCTCGATTTGGTTGAGAATTCAGAGAGTTCGCCCTACCCAAAGTTCGGGTGGTGCGGCGGGTGGAATCTAGTACCCGTCCGGGGCGACAGGATACTCCACCGCTAGTGGTCCGTGTTCAGCTCCAACTGGCTCCATAGACCCCAAGGCCCTAGAGGAAGCAACCAGGGAGGTCCCCTGGACCAGATTGAGCCGCCCTTTGACTTGTCAATCAAAGAAAGGCGCTTCGAGCCGTCGTCGGCTCATGTCGGAGGCGACTCGCGTCGGCGGCAGCCAAAGGCAGCTCCACCAAGGGTTGCTTGGATGGGCGTAGCAGGGGCTATACTCCTCCGTTTTGGGCGTGCTTGGATGCGTTGGAAAGCTCAGATCACAGGCTATAAGAATCTGATGTAATCTCACCAAAACGACTAACCATTAATGATTCCCAGCCTTTCTCAGTTTCCAGAATCTGCATTCTGCCAGAATTCTGCTCCCTTGGTGTTGTGGCAACCCAAAGCACACACCTCCCTTGGAAGTCTCTTTGCACTAAGAAGCCGTGCACACTTAGGCAGTTCAGGGCACGCCAGGGCAGAATTCCTGATAGTGGACTGGCATGGAAGGCAGGAGAGCCAACCGTGCCACCACGGGTGTCCGCGTTTCGAGCACCTCGAACGGACCAAGCCAATGGGTATTCAACTTGTCCAACCGGATCCCGCGAAGGTTGACGTGCGCGCTGTTGAGAAGCACACGATTACCGACCTTGAGCGTTGCGTTGACGTGTCGGCGGTCTGCTTGCACTTTCTTCTGCTGTTGCGCCTTCGCCAATGCATGCTGCGTGGCTGCCCAAATCTGCTTGAAGTCACGTAGGGTAGACTCTACCGCGGGTAGGTTGCATGCGACGTGCAAACTGAGGGGCGTTGCCAGAACCATCCCGTTCACCACCTGAAATGGCGCCTTGCCGGTGGAGGCGGACGTGGCCAAGTTGTATGCGAGTTCAGCGACCGGCAAACGCTGGTCCCACGTCGTCTCGTCTGGATCACCCAGTGTACGGAGGAGTTGCTCTAGCATCTGGTTCGTCCGCTCCGTTTTCCCGTCATTTTGGGGTTGAAAACTGGTCAACAGCTGCACCTTGCTGTCGTACCGCTCCTTGAGTTCTCGCCAGAACTTGCTTGTGAAACGGGGGTCACGGTCACTCACAATGGACCGTGGTGCGCCATGGAGACGCACCACGTGCTTGAGGAACAGCCGAGTCGTGCCTTCCGCGCTCACCGTATCACGCGTCGCAATGAAGTGCGACACCTTGCTGAAGCAATCCACCACCACCAACACGGCAATGTGGCCTGCCGCTTTCGTGGGCAAACCCGTGATGAAATGCATGGAGATGTCTTGCCACGGCTGCTCGGGGATGGGCAAGGGTTGGAGGAGACCCAAGGTCTTCGTCCTCTGCGCCTTATGGCGTTGGCACATGTCACAACTCCGGTAGAATTCACCCATCTCCGATGACATGATCGGCCACCAAAAGAAGCGAGCCACTGTCTTCAATGTCTTGTCGGCAGAGAAGTGGTCACTCAGGCCACTGTCATGGCACTCCTGTAAAATCAACTGCCAAAGCGCCGGCACCGCGGGAACCACCACCTGCTACGTGCCGCGCCGTCACCAATTCGGCGCCTCGAAGAAAAATCTCCGAGCTTCGTACTCCCCATGCGCCTCGTATCCCTCCGTGAGGAGCTTCACAAGGAAAACATCCTCATGGATAGTGAGAGACACGACCCGCATCATCAGGTCCGGTCGCCATGAGAGTGCGTTGGCTGGGTTGATGCGACCCGGACGGTACACAATCTCGTAGTCAAAGTGCAACTCAAGGTACTCCACCCAACGAGCTTGTCGCCGGCTCAGGTTTGGCTGCGACTTGAAGTAGTTCAACGCATGGTGGTCGGTGTAGACCGTGCATTTCCATGCCTTAAGGTAGCACTGCCAGTTCTTGAAGGTTGGGACCACAGAGAGCATCTCATTGTCATGGGTGGCGTAGTTCAGCTCCGCCCCGCGCAACTTGCGCAAGTAGTAGGCGACCGGCTACGACCCGTTGCCAAAGTCCTGCAAAAGGATCCCACCAATGGCCAGGTCCAATGCATCCATGTTATTTCAAACTCACGGCCGCTGTCAGCCAAGTGCAAGGCCGGCGCGGAAGTCAGAGCCCTTTTGAGGTTCTCAAAGAATTCTTGTTTGCTAACCCCCCAACTCCACTCGCGATCCTTGCGAGTGAGATTGGAGATTGGCGCTGACACTCCCGCTTGGCCAAGGATGAACCTGCGGTAGTAGTTGCAAAAACCAAGGAACACTTGTACATCATCCACATTACGCAACTTCGGCCACTCTTGCACGGCTGACACTTTGCGCGGGTCCATGGCAATCTGTCCATTGCCAATTATGTGTCCAAGAAATTCAATTTTACCCACTGCAAACTAACACTTAGAGAGTTTTCTGAAAAACTTCTCCGTCCTCAAATTTTTGAGGACCTTCTTCACATACTCCTCATGCTCCGCCGCCGTCCTGCTGTACACCAAGATGTCGTCAAGGTAGACCACCATGAAGTCATCCAAGTACGGCCTGTTGTTCATCGCCGCCATGAAGGTGGCCGGTGCATTGGTCAACCCGAAAGGCATCACGGGGAACTCGTAGTGACCATAGCGGGTACGGAAGACCGTCTTTTCCACATCATCTGCTGCGATGCAGATCTGGTGGTAGCCGGAACAGAGGTCGATCTTTGTGAAAAAGGGAGCCGCACATAGCTGATCGAAGAGCTCCTTGGCCCGTGGAAGCGGGTACTGGTTCTTGATGGTCAACTCGTTCAACGCCCGGTAGTCAATGCATATGCGTATCTCCCCCGTCTTTTTCTGCACAAACAGGATTGGTGCAGCATAAGGAGAAGAGGATGGGTGGATGAAGCCCTGTTCCGTCATCTCATCCAGCTGCTTCTTGAGCTCCTGCAGCTACAAGTCGCTCATGCGGTACGTTGCACAAACAGGCGGGCGCACTCCCTTTTGAGGTCGATACGATGGTCCACCTCCCGCTTCGGTGGCAGACCCGCCGGGAGGGTTTCGGGGAACACGTCGTCCAACTCTGTACACACCTTCTAACGCCCCTCGGGCACCGTGGCAAACTTGCCTTGGGTCCCTAGCTCCTCACGAGTCGCCCCATGCGCCATAGTAGGCACTATGTCCTCTGGTTTGTCGAAATTGTCCTCCATGTCTCGCACGAACGCCAAAAAAATCTGCTCCTTTTTTTGAATCGCATGCTTGAGCTGCACCAAGTTGAGCATCATAGGTGCCGACTCCTCCTTGCAAGGCACCGATTGCTGCAGCGCTTCCTCCCCACAAGTCTCCTCCTTCGTGGCCTCTTCCTCGGACCACGTAGGCAGGGGATACTCCTTGTCTCCGAGCTTGACTGAGACGGTGCGCACCTCCCAATTGACGACGGGGTCGTACTTGTGGAGGAAGTCACAACCGAGGATCACATCATAATCCTTCATCGGGCACACCCGGTAAACCGTCGCTATGCGAAGCATCCCCACGCGAATGGAGAGGGGACGGGCTAGGTACCCCACTTCAATCGTGCCATCCACTTGGTTAGCAGTCCGCTTTTTTCTCGTGAGTACAAGGCCCCACTTCCGAGCACATTCCATGCTCACAAAACTATGGCTCACACCACAATCCAGCAGACTCCCCACCTTCCCCTTGATGCCTTTCACTCGCGCCTCCAAGAGAAGTGGTGTCTAATCCTCCTCATACCCCGCGTCCCATGCCTTGACCTTGGAAACTCCCTTATTTGCCGCAAGGCATTCGGGTGGGCGGTCAACTGGCGGTTTGGGTTGAGAGGAGCCAGGAGTAACTCCATCTACTCCCAGCTCTCCTCATTTCCTGACTCCTTTGTTGCTTTCTCTGCTTCCTTTGTGGCTTTCTTCCCCTTCCCTTGTCGCTTACCCTTGCCGTCGCCCTTCCTTGGACTCTGACAATCACGTGCAATGTGGCCAGGCTTGCCACAGTTGTAGCACTTGCGCTGTTGCAACGCGCCGATCTCCATGGGCATGTCATCGTTCTCGGCCCGCTTGCCGTAACCACCACCAAAGGAGTTGTGGCTGTTGGCACGAGCATGTTGCACGCACAAGTCGTACCGCTCTGCTGCTGCTATCATCCCTGACAGGTCGTCGTTCAGGTCGTGCATCACCGTCATAACGCGGGCATCGTTCTTGAGGCCGTTGATGTAGTGGAAGCACAGTTCATGAGAGTCGAGGCCAAAACTGGCAACAATCTCATGACACCTGCGGGTGTAGTCGACGACGCCACCAGTTTGGCAAAGCCGACGTAGCTTGGCATGCGCGTTGTTCCTCACGTCACCCACGGTGAAGCGCTTGATGAACGACTCCGTGAAATCCTTCCACGAAGTCAGCCATTTGAGGGTAGGGTCGCCACTACTGTAGGTTGGAGCCGATGGGGTTGATATTCTGGTCGCGGCCGCAATGCCGGCGACCATTGCTGCTCCACTGCTGTGTGGATTGGACCGCATCACATCAGCCTACCAATCCAACGATGCCCCTCTCAATAGGGTCACAGCATAGTCGCGGCACGCCTCATACCTTGAGGCATCCACGCCGACGGCGGTGAAGTACAGCTCTAGTTTAAGTATCCAAGCGTGCGGAGCTGGCCCATCCTTCCTTGATGGGTTGAACGGCTCTGGCTTGGACGGGCTCGGGATGCCCACAGCAGGTACGTTTGCGGTGGCAACTGCCACCGGTGTTGTCACTAGACGCTTCGCAACCTCTTGGTTGAGGTACACGTTTTGCTTCTCCAACAAGTTCATCTTGACCTACATGTTGGCGAGCAAATTTTGCAATGCTACGGCTGCTGCTACTTCGCCTTGTGTGTCAAACGCCGCAGCCAACGAGGACGAGCCGGACGAAGTCATCTATATGTCCGCTACAACTCCTTTCTCAATGGGTCCTCCGACTACCGCCTTGTCACCAGAGTGCGTGGTTGGCCTTGGGCACAGACCCGCCAAGGAGACGAGATGCGTGCTGGTCTACGCTGACCAGGAGAGGTTGCCACATAGGAAATTGTGCCCCTGAGCCAAGGATGGCTCTGATACCAAGTATGAACCGGTTGCGGTGTGCTAGCCTCAACCGGATGGTGTAGGCACCAACCGGCAGCAACGGCAACCAAGGGGAGGCCGGTGCACACCTTCCCGGGTTTGCGGAAGCCTAGGGCCGTCTTGGGGGAGCACGAGAACACGTGCGGTACAGTGGGAGTAAACTTTACTTGTTATCCAAGTGTCGACATACAAGACTATATGTACATGATGACACATCCTAGGCGACCCGAGGTCGCCAAGTCGTGCGCGGCCCCATACAGGCTAGGGATGAGCGGTATTGCCTTACATCACGTAGCTTACCTTCCCAGCTTTTCAACACACCAAGAATTGCACCATTCCGTGGAGGAACGGCCGAGATATGGCCGTTTCCATGAACCACAGCAATTTGCCGCTGGCAGCACCACTAGCGGTGGTGACGGCCGTCCGAAGTGCCCTTCCTGGTAATAAGACACCGGGGCGCCATTCCGAAGCACACTTGACCCTCAATGATCCTTGAATCATTGACTATCCGGGCCCCAATACGCGCTTCAGCCTTGTTGGGTCTTCCGAGGGTCGAGCCTTGGTCTTTGGGGACGATTTCCCGTCACATTTTCCCCCTCGGCCGGTCCAACCTTTGGCCGGGCGTATCTTCCTCAATTCTTGATGGACCGACCCCGTTCTTTGGTCGATCTTGAACGGTTTTTCCTGTAGATTCCAAATCCACAGTTAGCTTTTACATTCAAGGAAGCTACAAGCCGTAATCAGTGTGATTGGTACTGTCCGGCTTACACCAAGGGGGGAAAGACTTTGGTCCTTTGATTTGTCTCAAGGGTACCACTAAATTTGCTTCATGAAAGATGCACCCAAAATAGTATTTTTAATGCACATGGTACATAATTAGTTCCGAGCTTTGTGCTTTGGGCTAACTAACGCCTCGTCAACTTTCCAAGGAGAAGTGAGTCAAATGTATTCCAATTAACTCGATAACTATGTCTTGGTTTTCCTGGATGATACCTTGGTTTTCTCCAAATCAATAGAAGAGCACATAGATCATCTGTGCAAAGTCATCGCGATCCTTCAGAAACAGAAGTATTATGGAAAAGTCAGCAAGTTCATGTTTTTACAAGATGAGCTTGAATACCAAGGACACATAGTAAAAAAGGACGATACATGTGTCGACCCACAAAATATCCAAACCATGGTGGACTGGCCGCGCCTAGAAAATGTTGGGCAGATTCGGGATTGCAAAACTCGGGATTGCAAAACACATTTGACGGTTCATGCAGGGATGTTCAACCCTGGTTGTACTGCTAACCAGGCTCATGGAAAAGAGGTGTATTAGGAATGGACATCTGATTGCAAGAATTAATTTCTCAAAGTCAAAGAGGTTCTATCTATAGCGCCTGTCTTAGCTCGTTTGGATCTATTGGAACCATGGGAGGTTTGATGTGTTGCGTCAGTAGGAGGACGTGGAGCAATCCTTGTGCAGAATGGTCATCAAGTTGTGTATGAGAGCTAGAAGCTTATCCGCGCGGAGATGCAGTACACGACTGGGAATCAAGAGCTTCTTGCGGTGGTACATGCTTTCAAGATATGGTGGTGCTATCTTGAGGATGCCGAAGGGGGAGTGACGTTCGTGATCAGCCGCGACCCATGGATGTTTTTTCAAATGCAACCAAAATTTTCAAGACGACATGTGCATTGGAGCGAATGCCGAAGCTGATTCTCGTTCACATGGGAATACCGTACTAGGACATGAAAGGTGGTTTGATTAATGCTTTGACCAATTTTTTCAGCTTTGTCCCTATTTACAATGGCTTTGTTTGGCTTTGTCCTTATTTCTGGCTTCAGGCCATACGGGTATTTTGTGTTTTCATTCACTTGCATTGTTCGACATGTGTGAGACATTAGTGTGTTGAACGATGAATAGCGCGGCTGCAAGCACGTGAAGAAGATCGCAGTGCGACATTCCAATTCCAAACTTTGAATGACGAACAGCGAGAGAAGTGCGCACATGCGGAGTTGAGCTCTCACCCATGTTTTAATTTGTCCTTATGTCAAATGCCCCACCGTCATTTTGTCTTTGTCCCAGATACTCACACCTCCACCACACGTTGTTTTTGTACTTTCTCATTTTTGTCTCAACCTTTCACGTGCTAGTATGGTATCGACCAGAAAAAATCAACGTGGCTGATCCACTAAGCCGACACCAAGGTTGGTGCGATGACTATAGTGGAAACATGAATCCCCCCAGCACTCCTACAACAACCTCTCCAATACACTATCTACTACAACGGCTTTGTAAACAGGATCCGCATGGGATAATGTTTAGATTATTCATTCCGAAGAGTCGTGGAATTTAGGCAAATACAAATTCTTGGAGATCACAGAAATATCCTGGCAAAGAGAACAAGTTGTTGTGCCAGACTTGGGAGGCCTTCGAGCGAAGATTGTCTGCTAGTTCCACGACCCGCCAATCACAGGTCATATGGGATCTTGAAAGAACAGACAGGCACTCTCGGACCACTATTAGTAGCCAAGACGGAGTGTCCAAATCCGTGAGCATTGTATGTCGTGCAACCTATGTCTTAGGAACAATGCTAGTAACAGAAAGCCTTTTGGACTCCTCCAATAGCTTCCCATCCTTGGGACTCCATGGGAGTACATCAGCATGGACTTTAATACTATTCTCCTAGATTGGCCATGACGTTATACTAGTGGTTGTAGATTTTCTTACAAATATGACATACTTCATTTAAAAAACCACTGATTTGAATGCAGAGGAGACCGCTTGTCTCTTCTTTGAGGGTGTCGCGAAGTACCACGGCTTGCCGTTGCATATCATCTCTGATCAAGGTAGAACATTTTCTAGTAAATTCTAATAAAAGATACACGAGTACCTTGGTAGCGAGTCGCAAATGTGGAGAGTATTTCACCCTCAAACTGGCGGAAAAATAGAGGACATAAATTGTAATCTAGAGTAGATGCTTTGCGTGTACGTGGGTCTTGCCATGAATGACTGGGACGACTTCCTAGTATTGGTAGAGTTTGTGATGAACAACTCGGTGAACGAGTCCACACGGTTTACACCGTTTGTGCTGAACAATGGTCGGTATCCAGTGGTTTCCTCTTTATTGGTGAAGGTTGGAGTATAAGAGGATAGGTTCCTTTTGCTCACACTCTTGCCAAGTGCACAGATGCCTTATGCCAAGAGGTAAAGGGTCACCTTCAAGCTGCATATACCAACAAAAGCTACCGTGAGATCTCGTTTGACATTGGCGACAAATTGTTACTTAACACTAAGAACCTTTGCCATGGTTGCAAAAACGACCCATCGTCATCAATGGCCCTACACGGGCCAACGATGACAATTGTCCCCAAGAGTGGAGTGGAGGGGAAAATTCCTCCTGTGAGCTCTGGACGCCATTCTACAAATTCCAACAACATCCTCAGTGCAGGAGCTGGAAACACAACACGTTACAGTTGGAGTGAGATGCCATTCTAACTGTGGTGGATTCATGGTTCAACATGGCATAGACGGATGATGAATCAGAGCATTCTGCAAGAAGTTGTAGATTTTTCCTGTGAATTATTTGGAAAGCTCTTAGAGGAAATCTTCCACTGTACAGGCCAAAATAGTCCTGGTTTTTAATCCTAAAGGGCGTGTTCAAGCTTTGGGATTGCACATAGTTAGGATGGAGGTTTCAAGGGAGGTGTGACTACCTTGGTTTTCTCACCTAGTCTTGATAACTCAACAACGGTCTCAGACAAGGCAGGTCAGAGGTTACAAAGCTACTGTACAAGAAGAAGAGAGGTCTTCTAGATTGTACACATCCTCGTCAGGGAATTATTACTTCATCAATGGGATTTGCCACATCATTGTCTGCATCAATCGGCACATTCCAGCAGCAGCGGGGACCTCTGAGACCATTTCGACCACCGCCCAAGTTACCAAGCAGCCTAGTCAGAGTTGTTGAACAAAAGGAAGCACCAGTTGTGTCCTAATTGAGTCAGGAAGCACCAGTTGTAACCTAATTGAGTCTTTCCAACTCAATTGTATCAGCATCAACCACTCTGTACGTCTGCGAGCCACTTGGTCTCTATACCATAAACAGACCTCGGTGCTTCTTGAGTTTCCTCAAGGTTCCCTCTGACAATCAACTGACTCTGGCGGAGTTTGGCCAGCATGGAGGGGCGGTTGCCTGATCTCGTGGAGGCCTGTCATCCTGTAAGACAGTGGACACGCCAAGACTCTTGATGCAGGACTGGACACCTAGCAAGACGTTGTGCCTAGTTTGGGCCAGGCTCTGTCAGGGTTCTATTGCCAAGCTGTTCATAGGCTGTTGCTAAGCTTGTACATAGCATTGCTGAACTTTGCATTCTTTCAAGGCAATCAGAGCTTCCGCATTCTATTTTCAGCAGTATTATAAACATTACTTGGCACACCAAAGGTCCTGGCACAATAGCAAGGCCAATCCAGCCTTTGTTGTGGTCATGCAAAAAATCTGACACCATTCACGTAACCAAGGCATTATGGCCATGGGCCACCCAGTCACTCTCTTGAATGAAAAACATGTGATACTTGGTTAGCTGCTTACAAGTTTGGTGGCATGTCCACATACACTTCAGGATGATGAGGATTCTCTTGCATGCCTGGTTGGTTTTCTGTTGTGTTTTGTTTGTTGTCATGTGCTGATCCTGTCACGGTCATGCTGTCGGATGTTATCAACAGCGGCCCCTCTTGGATAACTTCAAGAGGCATGGCTCGACCCAAAGGGTGGTAGAGGCCACACCTCATGTAGGATGCATGAGATGGGGCTCACTCACCTTGCTAAGCTCTCCCTCCACCCAACCACTACTTTATCCTTCCATTCCAAAGTGAGCATCACCAGATCCATGACATTTCTTGCCCCCTCTCTCTCCTTTGTGCTCTCACCCTCACTACTCTCCACTAACTGCTAGTATTAGAGAGATGAAGGAAAAAGTCTTGCAATCCTCCCATCAACCTCTTGCGAGGGGAGATCAAGATTGTGGAGTTAGGCCTTATCACCAACCCTTGGCCGCAAACCCACCACACCACATGCACCATGTAATCAGCCATGCTACCTGCACCATTCACCTAGCTAACCTATGCAGCTGCAACGTGTACGCACGAGAATTCTGTGTCCATACGCTGCTCTTGGTAATCACAGGAATTCCCTAACAACCCGCGACCGGAGTGTATGCTCTTGGTGCTAGAGTACACAAAGAACCTCGTATTGGTCATTGGCACCAAGGACTGCTGGTGGTGGCTGAATGGTTCCCTTTACCGTGTATGGAGCCAGCAGGTTTACATGAAACACGTCATGTATCTTCATACCAAGCAGAAACAGCAACCGGTATGCCACTCGCCAAATGCGTGCAACGATAGGAAAGGGTCCAATCTGCTGCGGTGGAAGTTTTCACGCCCTTGACGACTTCACTCAAAGATTCTTAGTGCTAAGAAGAACTTTGTCACCGGTGTCAAATGAGGCCTCAAGGGTGACTTTTGTTGGCGTATGCCTTTTTTCGTTGCCAAACAGCTTGAAGGTGACCCTTCCCCTCCTGTAGCAAGGCTTGAGCAGAAGGAACCTGTCTTCCCGTACTCCCACTCTTCACCTATGAAGAGGGCACCATTGGATGCCAACCAATGTTCAACACAAATAGTGTCAATTGTGTAGACTCATTCACCAAGTTATTCATCGCAAATTCTGTCGATGCCAGGAATTCGTCCCAGTTATTCATGGCAGGGTCCACATACATACAGAGAATTTGCTCAATAGTGCAGTTCATGCGCTTTGTTTTTTTGTCAATTTGAGGATGAAATGCTATCAACATTTGCAGTTCGCTTATGAAGTACTCGTGCATAGTTTTTCAGAACCTACTAGCAAGTTTTCTATCTCGATCAAAGATAATGCGCAACGACAAGCCGTGGTACACTACAACACCCTCAAAGAAGAGACGAGCGGTCTCCTCTGTAATCACATCAGTGGTTGAAGTGAATGAAGTGTGTCATCTTTGTTACAAGATCCACAACCACTAGTATTACATTGTGGCCACGAGGCGTGTCCAAAAGACCAATTATGAAGTCCATGCTAAGGTACTCCCCTGGAGTCAGAGGAATTGGAAGCTGTTGGTAGAGTCGAGTAGACATTTTTTTACTAACCTTATTCCAAAGCATGGTTTGCATGTCATGTAATACTTACAGACATCAACACTCCATCCTGGCTACAATTAGTGATTCAAGAGTGCCTGACTGGTCTTTTGAGGTCCCACACCACCTGCGACCGGCGGGTCATGGAATTGGGAGATAATCTTTGCTTGAAGGTTTCCCGAGTTTAGCACGACAACTTGTTCTCCGTGCCAAAAAACTCCTACGGCTTCTACCGATCCATTATTGTCTAGATTTTGAGAGTCTTGAAACCAAGAATCTACATAATATCCCATCCATATCCTCTTTAAAAAACCATTACAGGAGATTATCTCTCGAGATGGTTTCCGCAGAGGTGTAGGAAGATCTCGTGTTTGCACTGTTGTTGTCGCATTGGCTATAAAACACCCACCAACCTTAGTGGTTGCTTTTTTTTCACAAGCTATTGGCTTAGTGGATTGGACACGTTGATGAATCCTGGCCGATCTTCTTATGTGAAGGAGAACCGGCTCAGGTTTTTGCTCCAATGCCCTGTCGTCTTGACACATTCACTTGCGTTTGCAAAAAAACTAATGAGTTATGGCTGGTCATAAATGTCACACCCGCTTCAGCACCCTCAAGGTAGCAATGCCACGTCTTAAAATCACGTACTGTCGTAAGGAGCTCTTGATCCCTAGTCATGTACCGCGTCTCCGCGGGGATGAAGTCCCGGCTCTCATACGCAACTAGGTGACCATTCTACATGAGAACTACTCCAAGTCCAACAACCGGTGCATCACATCGCACCTCTCATGGTTGCAATGGGTAGGGAAGAGCTAGGAAGAGCATTGTAGATAGAAGCTCTTTGACTTTGATAAAGGCAATCTTGCAATCGGAAGTCCAATTCCAATGCACGTCCTTTCGCGTGAGCCAGGTTAGCATTGCTACCAGGATCAAATGCGCTTGCATAAACCATCGGAAATAGTTTCCAAGGCCAAGAAAAGACCAAATCTGCCCAATACTTTTCGGGCGTGGCCAGTCCACGATGGCTCATGGGTCGACACTGATACCGTCCTTGTCGACTATGTGTCCAAGGTATTTGAGCTCATCTTGTGCAAACTTGCACTTGCTCAATTTTGCATAGAGTTTTTATTCTCGAAGGATTGCGAGGACCTCGTGCAGATGTTCTATGTGCTCTTCCATGGATTTGGAGAAAACCAGGATGTTTTCAAAGCAAACCAAGACAAACTGGCCAAGTTGTTCTGCGAGCATTCGATTTAGTTCTCCTTGAAATGTTGTTGGTGTGTTTGTCAGCCCGAAGCATGATACTCGAAGTTAACAGTGTCCCATGTGCATTTGAAATGCGGTTTGGGGACATCATCTTCTGTAATGCATACTTAATGGTATCCTTTAGGCAAACCCAAGGATAAAAATACTTTTCATCGCTAGCTTACTCCTTGGGGACATCGATTTTCCCCTTGGAGTTGGTCAAACACATTCTCGATCCGTGGTAAGGGGAATCGATTTTTCATCGTTAGCTTGCTCAGCACCCGCTGTTCCAGAAACAAGCGTAAACCACCATACTTGTTCTTCACAAAAAGCATCGGTGCACCGTACAGTGAGCTACTTTGCTTGATCCACCTCTTTGCAAGGTACTCATTGATTTTACGTTTGGTCTCTTGCCTCTCTCTTGGACTCAGGCGGTACATGGGTCTGAATGGAGGAGTTACCTCTGGTTGTTGGAGGACAGTGCGGCTCATGTGTCGTTCTGGTAAAAGCCCAGCCAGTGGGTCTTAGAATACATCAGAGAACTCCACAAATAGAGATTTGATCTCTAGTGTCGTTGCTTCCTTTCTGTCATTCTCCACTTTTTTCAGCTACGCCAAGAATCATTGACACCCTTGTCGAATTTGTCTCTTGACATGCATTGCAGACATGCTGGCATGGACCTTTAGCCGCGTCAATGGCAGATGTTTACTTGGAATCAACATAGAGCAATGTTTTCCCTTCTAAAGGATCAAGAGTTTTGATTCAAAGCACATCAGAGCCTTGTTGTTACGGAGTGAGGGATTGCCTAGCACCATGTCAAACATTGAATAAGGTTCAGAACCTTCAACGTGACACTCTATGTGTAACCTTGAATGCAAGTTTTTGCTTTGCATGCACCAATCATGGGTACCATATGATTTTCACCAAGGACAACTGTGCCATTTGATGGCTTGTACTAAAGGCCCACTTGTCGGGTAAAGCCAAGGCGAAGAAAGAGTCGTCCCCTCCAGTGCCAGCCAAGACGTTCATGGAAGCGCCAGTTAGATGTCCTTTGAATTGCATCGTCATGTTACCTCCACTCTTCCGATTGAACAGGCTTGGCAAAGGCAAGCCGTGTTTGTGATAAACATGGAATCTATACGGTGGACTCCATAGCTCCCATGATTCACCTACTCAAGTCCACATTGTGGACACATGTAAATTCAGTGGGCATATTCCAGTCCTTAAGTTTGACTGGGTCAACATCGTTGACCAAAGGTACAGCAAACGTGATTGAACTCATCACATTGAGGATGTTGTCTTCAATCACCGTGACACACAAATTTTGCACAGTGGTTGTTGTTGCCACCACTAAGCATGTATGATCATGCATATTGTCCAAAACACAAGGTTTAGTGGGTAACATCAGTCAGCAAGTAGAGAATGAGGCCCAACAAGAGGAGAGAAAACAATAGAGAAATTTGAACTCGCCAAAAACTCAAAATTTCTTACATCCTCATCTGAAAACATGAACCCACACCCGTGATCCAGTTTTTCCCCTGAGTATTCCCCACTAATGTCTCTCAGAGGTGGGGAAAACTTGCTCCACTACCCTGTCCGTTACCACGACTAGGCCTATTGCTGCAACCGCGACACTGTCCACGGCCCTGTCCATGGCCTTTTGCTACACCATTTTCATGTGGTGTCGTAGTTGCGGCCAACACTTTGGCCTCTTGTCCACCAGAAGCCTTAGGACGCTGGGTCCAAAGGTGCCGCTGAATGCAATTGTGACAGAGCCCATCGCGGAAGGCTACGTTGTGACGCTCATGCACTGCCTGCATCTTCCCATTGTCACGGTTGCGCTTGTTGTTCGGGACCTTGTGGCCACCACCCTTCTTGGCTAGAGGGTTCACGGGCTGCTTGCCCTTTGCCCCGCCTGGCTGTCCTGCTAACCCACCAACCCCTACAACGTCCATACGCATGCCACAATCTTGTTGTGTATGCGCGTTTGGCACTGCATCAGAGTAGTGATTCAGGTTCGCCAAAAACACAACTCTCATGTAGTCATACGACACCCTCCATCTTGTCCAAGCTTGGACAGTTGCCATCGTGGTGGTCTTGTCCTTCAACTTCTCGTTGGCCAAAACATCCCGCAAGTACTCCAACAGCATGCACTCTGAGTACTTGAAGGTGTGAGTTTCATCGCTCTTGGTGAAACTTTTGCCTTCCTCCACGAGTGCGGTGAACTCGCTTAAGTAGGCTTCGAGAAAGCTACTAAGTTGCCTGAAGTCCTTAATCTTGTGGAAGGCGCGTTGCACCTCCTCACACTGGGTGTACTTCATACGCATGTTTGCATAGAAGGCCTCCTATAACATGGGCTACCACTCAAGGTGTGGTTGCTGCACGTCCCTCTCCTTGACCACATACTTGGAGAGCTTGTCCTCAAGTCACGTTGTGGCGAGGTCGCCCCACTGGCCGAGGCAAGAAAAAAGAATGTATCGTCAAGTGGCATGACTACGACGTCGCGCATAATAGCTAGGAACCCTACGACAACCTCCGAGATCTCGATCATCTCATCGACGGCTACAACCGCCGTCACCGGGCCACATTTACACGCACACTAGGACGTCGCGGCTAAAAGGGGGGGAAGTCTTACGTACGAGATTTACACGAGTCCCCAATCTTTCCGAGTGGGCATTTCTGTTAGTACACAAACAGCCCATCGCGTCTTGAGAACCGCGATGTTTACTCCGACGGTTGAGGGAAAATTGGCCAACTACCCCGCATTCTGTGGATGTTCCCGATCCTTCTAACAGCTTCAACCACTCTCCCAAACCTACGAACAGGAGTATCACGACCTCTCGGTTGACTTCTCGATGCACTGAGATGAATCTGGATTTATCAAGATGCATCTTGCATCTTCACAATTTCTCGGCGGACTTTCTCGAATCCGACCACTCATAACACGACTCCACACACGACCCAACGACCCCGACTATGCCTCATTCGCAACTTGACACTTGTATACATATGTTCGATCATTTTGACACTTTTCACCAAAGTACACTTAGTGCTGATTATGAATTTCTCAAGTGCCTTAAATTCAAAATCGTGTTGTGCCCCGTAACGTCTACCTGTTCACCATCTACGCTCCGTTCGGTGTAGCATTGCCATAGTAGGTGATTTTCGTGTTGAGAGAAAACAAGTGACAAACGGGTCATCGCTCAATCGCAATCAAGCAAAAATGCCCTTTACCAATTCACATCATTCTCTTACCATGCCCAATACCGATACCCCACCACGGCATGTCATACAAAGGACCTACCTACTCAAAGATGCATTTGGGGTGCAACAGCTCAGAATCCCGCTCATGTTACTCCAGATGTAGCTGCTATCACTTGAAGGGTCACCGTAAAAGCTTGCATAATGGAATTTTGAGCTCATTGGAGGGGTATCCTCCCTTGTCATCACTCTAGGGGGCAACCATCATCAACAACCCACCTAGGAGACATAACTGTTTGATGTCTTTGCGTGTAGGCGGGAGGGCCGGTCTTGCCCTCCCTGTAAGCCAGACAGTGCCAATGGCACTGATTACGGCTTGTGGATTCCTTCAATAAACAATCTAAATGTGGATATGGAATCTACAGGAAAAACCGTGCGAGATACACCCAAGAACGGGGTCGATCCATCAAGAATTGAGGAAGATACGCCCGGCCAAAGGTTGGACCGGCCGAGGGGAAAAAGGTGACGGGAAATCGTCCCCAAGGACCAATGCTCGACCCTCAGAAGACCCAACAAGGCCGAAGCGCGCCTTGGGGGCCTGGATAGTCAATCAGTCAAGGATTATTGAGGGCCAAGGGTGCTTCAAAATGGCGCCCCGGTGTGTTTTTACCAGAAAGGGCGCTTCGGGCGGTCGTCATTGCCGCTAGTGGTGCTGCCAGTGGCAAATTGTCGTGGTTTATGGAAACGGCCATATCTTGGCCGTTCCTCCACGGAATAACGCAATTCTCAATGCGTTGGAAAGCTGGAAAGATGAGCTAAGATGAGCTAGTGCTAAAGCAATAACGCTCATCTCCAGCCTGTACGGGGCCGTGCATGGCTCGGCGACTCTGGGTCGCCTAGGATGTGTCATCATGTACATATAGTCTTGTATGTTGACACTTGGATAACAAGTACAATTTACTCCCACTGTGCCACACGTGTTCCCGTACTCCCCCAAGATGGCCCTATGTTTTTGCAAACCCAGTAAGGTGTGCACCGGCCTCCCCTTGGTCGCCGTTGCCGCCGGTTGGTGCCTACACCATCCGGTTGAGGCTAGCACACCGCGCCCGGTTCACACTCCCACTTCGTGGTAGCGAGGGGGTGGTCGCGAGCCACCCACGCCATTGCGAGGATTGGCCGGTGGCCAGCCACCCGCTGGCTACTGGCTGGGTGGCCAGCGGCTGGTTAAGTGACCGGCCGGCCACCCGCCGTCGAGCCACCCGCCAATCGAGCTGGTGGCTCGATTGACAGCCGGGAAGCTGCAAGGCCTCGAGGGCTGAGGCATGTGGCCTCGAGCCCTCTTTCTCGTTCTCTCCTCCTCGCCTCCTCAAGTAAGCAAGGCAAGGGATAGGGAGCGAGGGAGTGAGGCACAAGAAGAACATTTAGCACCAGTACAAAATTACCAGATGTGTCTCCCACACGACGATTTTGCACCTTTTCTTAAGAAGAAACTCAATTTTGTTTGTTATGAACTTTGAGTTTTGTTTACAAAAACCTTGTGCAAACTCACAAGTTTGAAGGAATATCCTCCTTGTTTGGAACCCAAAATGAATGGGCGAGGTAAGAATGGAAATGGGCCTTCGGAGATTTGAAACATTCAACTCTCCTTGCACGGGTCGTTGATGACGATTACCTTAAAAGTGACGCGAAGGGGAAGACCCCTCGAGTGGGCTTTGGACGCCATTCTGCAAAGGGTGAAACAACTCATACATCCATAAAACACAAAGTGTGACTCTCATCTGCCCATCGTTCGGAACAAAAGCAACAATCCGCCCATCGTTTGGAAGAAAAGCAACCATCCGCCCGTCGCTCTGCGGGAAAGCAACGAGGCACCCATGGGTCTTTCACTTATCAAGGACTACCAGTACCTGGGTTATATGTGTGCCACAGCGGGCACGATGTTACTTTTCTCCCGTTGAGCATGCTTTTCAAGGTTTGTTTCTGCAGTCCGTACAATGAAACGATGCAGGATGGTGAACGCAAGTTTAAAAGTGTACAAATATGTACAGAAAAACTTGGTTCGGCGATCCGTTGGGACACGATGGAAGGGGTACTTGCTTTTCCCAAAAGCTAGAGGTGTTTCGCTGGCTTCGTCGTTGCTTCACCTTTGCCATGCTGACGTTATGTACACTCGTAAACAAGAAGGCGGAAGAAACACGGCCTGGATGCTCAGATGCCAGACTAGCTGCCAAACCTGCATGTGCGACAGTGGAGGCGCTCCACTGACCCTCGACCATTGTCTCACGTGTGTACTGCACGCCGATTGGTTGTGTAATCCATCCATGTATGTTGCAATGGTCCCTCACATGCGTCACCAGAAAGTCAGAGTTGGCGTGAGCATGCACGGGGGGTTAGCGTCCGCAAACCACCCCCCCTCCCAAGTGTGTCTGTCAATTCGGCTGTTCCAGAGGCGATGTGTGACTATGCCAGCTTTTCGTGTGTTCGAGGTGGAGCGTGAACATGACGCTCTCTCTCCTGATCAAGCGTGGTGAGTCAATTTGCAGGGTACCTCAGGCATGTATTCGGTTCAGAAAATGCCCATTTGCCCATTGTTGGCGCTATGGCGCTCCAAACCCGGGGCAGTGCGCTGAGGGCGGAGGCTCCTGCCTCTGCTCAACCGGTTCGTGTACCTTCGACAAAGCCAACCTCTCGCCTACCCCTCTAATGTGCACAGGCACTGCGTTCTGCAACGGCCACGCTGTCTTCACCACTAGGCCCAATCACACGCGGACGGGCTGTCACCTCCAGCCAGGGGGGCTTGCCTGTGGCGGCTCAGTTTCGCGTGCCACGGCCGCTAACTCCCCGTCATGCGTCCTCGGCGGCAACTGGCGCCACAACTGTGTCTGGCACTTCAGACCCAAGGCAGCGCAACTTAGGACGACCAATCCAACACATGGCTGCGGGGTGGCACTCCACTGCCGTGGGTGTCGCCCCGCCAGGTGCACTACCCGCAGACCCGACGCCCGCTGCACCACCTGCTGCTCGACCTGCGGCACCACGCGCTGGAAGAGCAGCGGCATCAGCCGCTGCAAGACCCGCTGCGCCCACCGCTGCACCACCCGCTGCACCTCCCACTGCACCACCAGCTGCACCACCCGCTGCGCCACCTGCAGTGCCAGCCGCTACACCACACGCTGCACCACAACCTGTACCACCCGCTGGACGCCCAGCTTCAGCAACCGCTGCTCATTTTGCTACACGACCCGCTGCACCCCCCCCTGCCCGACCCACAGCACGACCCGCTACTCCACCCACTCCCCGACCTGCGGCACGACCCGCACCTCCTCACGCCGCGCAACCACGTCAAGAACGCGCCTCTCGCCCTGCCGACCATGGTGTTCCTCCAGCGCCTCCTCCACCTCAGCCTCAGAATCCGGCACACCACGTTGTCTTTCGTGAATCAGGTGCCGAGGAAGAAGTCTTCTTCTGGCTGAACAGAGATCGGGAATACGAGGACAGGGAAAGACTTTTGGATGAAGAAGCCGCGGAGACAATGCGTTTGTTTTGGATGGACCCACACTCCCCGGAGCAGACCGAGGCTCCACCTTACACACACACGTGGGCAAGGCACCGTGTACTATGTCCTAGTGGCTCCACTGGTAATTTGGGTGTCCCGTTTTCTACTTCATACATTGGATTGCTGCCATGAAATTGTGTCAGTGACTCTGTCTTTCACACTGTACGCCGTTGTATCCCTTTGCTTTTCATGCGGTCATGCACTGCCTGTCATCTGTTTCTGGTGTGTCTTCTGAACTTTGTTTCCTTCACTGTCATGCTGTTACGAACTACCTGTCCTCTTCTTTTTGCAGCAACGTCAGACAGCTCCATGGATTGTACGACGAAGAAGAGAAAGGCTGATGGTGACAAAATAGTGGAGGGTAGAAAGTTCCGCAACATGGCTGCATGCAGGGCGGCAATCGAGGACTACGCGGTGGCCAACCGCTTTGGGCTGCAGTGGGTGCGTAGCGAGCCTGGACGGATCGACATACGCTACGTGGAGGCGGGCACACGTGGTTGCGCGTGGCATGTACCCGCAGTTGTGTCGTCAAAGCTGGGGGCGGTGAAGCTGTCTCATGTCACGGAAGGCCACAGCTGCATGCCTACAATTGGTCGTGGAAGCCCTGCCCGAATGACAAGGTGGATTGCAAGGTACATTTTGCAGCAAATGGCGAGGGGTCCAAGAACAACTCCAGCCACACTCAGAGCGATCATCAAGCAAGCCGCAGGCATTCAGGTGGCCAACAGTACGCTGTATTGTGCGAGAACGATGGCTCAGGCCTACCACATGGGAGCCAAGGCAAAATCGTGGGTTATGTTTCCGGCCCTGTGTTAGGAGGTACGTCCCGGAATGTCCGTGTCTACTGTTGTTCTACTCCCATTGCACTTTGCTCTTTCAAAATCTTACACTGTGCTAATGTGTGCTTGCAGCTCAAACACATTGATCCGGCTACGCATGCTGTCGCGGAACAGGATGCACATAACAAATTCAAATGGGCCTTTGTGGCGCCTGGCGCCACCCGCCTTGGATGGGACTACAGTCGGAGGATAATGACCATGGATGGCACATTCCTCAAGAACGGCCACAAGCAAGTCATGCTGGTCGCGCAATTTTTTGACGCGAACGACCACGCATGCCCGATGGCGTGGGCACTGGTCTCCAGTGAGAACGAGGATACTTGGATGTGGTTTTGCGAGAATTTGGCAAGAACTTACCCCTCCGCTTGTACTGCAGGTGCCGTCATTGTGTCTGACAGAGAAGCAGGCCTGGCAAAGGCGCTGGTACGACATTTTCCCGGCACTACCCACACTTACTGTGCGTGGCATCTCAGCAGAAACGTGCAGGACAAGTTTGGGAAGAAGACGGCCTACTAGGCCTGGAAGTGCGCACAGGCCCTGACACACGACCAGTTTCACCGGGCATCAAGTCACCTACGGGCAGTGAGCGAACGTGCCGTGAACTACCTCATCCCAGGCCGGGACGGAGAGGGAGGCATACCTCTAAATAAATGGACGTCCTACATGTGCCCTGTGCCTCGGGGGGGCCACATCACCAGCAACGCTTCAGAGTCGCTGAACGCTCATCTCAGGAGCCTCCGCAAACTCTACCCGTTCTACTGCTTCCTACAAGTGTACTACTTTGTGCAGGGCATCATGGCGTAGCGCCGCAAAGAGATCGCCAAGTGCAACGAGACTCTGGCCCCGACTCTGGCGAGACCCCTGCTTCACAGCTCTACAGGTACCCAAGATTACAACGTCATGATGGAGGGTCCGTCGTCATAAGTGGTTCAAGGCCCAACAAACGTACGACGGCACGTGGACCTTGCCATGGGAACCTATGAGTGTCGACGGTGGCGTGAATTCAGCCAGCCATGCCAGCATGCCTATGCAATCATGATGGAGGTGGGCGAGGACCCGACTGCGCACGTCAGCCGCGGGCAGACGGTGCAGTATTGGAGTCTCACGTACAACAACCCTATGCCCTCACTGTCGACTGCCGGACTGAACCAACCGGCCCCGCCTAGCTGGGGCCAACCAGGTCCGCGGCGTGGCCGTGGCCGTCCCAGGAGTGCTCGTGTGGAGTGTGCGCCGATTCGGAAACGGAACTTCATCTGCCAGAAGTGTGGTTGTAAAGGGCACACAAAGAAGAGGTGTCCAAACCCTGCCGCACTAAGGCCACACGAAGTTGCAGCTGCGCAAAGAGCAGAACGAGAGGCAGCTGCATGAGGTGCAGCTACGGGTGGTGAGAGAGATGAAGGGGCTGGGCGAGAAGAAGGGGCAGCAACGGACGACAGTGATGCCTCGGACTACGACCCGGAGGACCCTAGGGACTCCTCAACAGACGACAAGGTTGGTGAAGTTGCCGCAGATGACTTCGACGACAAGGTGTCTGAGAGTGGCAGCGAGGACTCTCTGGGGTATGCAGCGGAGCCGGAGACTGGACTGCTGACCCAAGAAGAACACGACGCTGAAGGTGCCAGAATGATGGAGGAGCATGGTGGAATGGAGGACCATGGAGAGGCAGACACAGGAGAAGAGGCGGAAGAGGACAACGTTGTTGATAAGGCAAAGGAAGAGGACAGGAGGCTTGAAGTCACAGGCATGGACGCACTAGGGATTTAAGGTGAGAGCTTCCAGTAGTACAGTCAGGTTTTTCTTGTTCAATTGTTCTTCTCATGAACACACCAACATGCATTTCTTGACATCATTTTCATGTGAATGTGCAGGCGTGCAGGGGAGCATTGCATCACCCCAGGCCAAGTATGGAAGCAAGTAGAAGCCCCGGGGTGACGGTGTGCTTTGCAGGGCCATTGGGCAGCCGTAGTCAGTGATGAGCATGTTAGCGTGCTTAGGTTAGGCGTTGCTGTGATTCCTTGTCGAGTTGTACTTTTGGAAAATGTTGCCACATTTCCTTTGAATTACATATCCTTGTGCGTTGTATTGCAATGGTAAACACGGATGTGGAAATGTGTAAGTACAGATGTTGCAGTAGAGCACGAAGGCGTACATGTCTTTGTATCCACAGTAAGACATTCCACGTGCGTCCTTTCATTGTATAAATGCAACCCTACGCAGTCATTTGTACTTCTCTCCATGTTTTGCAATCATTGGTAATGGAGTGCAGTCTTCTCCCAGCAGCACTACCTATGGTGACTTCATTTCTGTGTGGAGTTGGCACTTGTTATATCATGTCGAGGTTACACACGGAATGGAGGCGTTTACAGATAACGCTCTACTATAGCACGTGCCCTCAGCCCTATGACATGGGTGCTCTTTAGGACCACACTCCGGAAGAAGTGTTCTACGATGCTGTTGAAGACGTTGACGACGGGACGGTCATTAATCCAGTTTGTGGATAGGCTTCTGGTGGTCATGTGTACTTGTGCTCCATGTGCGACATCATTGGGTGGATCCACACACTACCCCCACACATGCAGCGGTGGATAGTGAATGGCAAGCCTGGTCCTTTCGAGTAATGTGCTCTCCTATTGAAGTCGTCTTGATATTGGCAGCCTAACCTTTCCTGCATACCGTCATGACATTGTGGCAGACTGGCATTTGTGCTAGTCATGCTCGCCATGTGAAAGGAAACATTTGAAATGTGGTGCAAAAGAAATGGAAACATAGTAAGGCGACCGCAAGCACGACATATTACATCAGTCACATATTACATCAGACACATATGGCTAGGATACTGTTCTTAGTCTATTTACAGAAGACATTTGTCAGTCATGATGTGTGCCATATGGCATATGCGTCTACAAAGAGGTGGGAAAATTATCCAATGAACCCTGTATGTGAGGTAGAAGATGTCATGACAAAACAACACAGGTACCTAGTGGATGCCACAGTGGTGAGCACCACATAGGTCAGGTAAATGGCAGCTTCACACACGTCATGTTGCACATTGAAGCTGCCATTTACCAGCATTGAAACGTGTCCGCTACATTCTTTCTCCAGTGAAAACTTTCACTGTCTACACTGTTGCACACCACAGTGGTTCGGGATGGACCCATGGCCGCCAGTGAGGCGGGCACCATGCTGGACGGCAATGCGGCGGTTGCACACCCATGATCCAGCACATGTTGTATGGGTGTAGAAGACACGGGCCAAGTCCACTGGAGTCCCACATGCGCTTGATGTTAACCCACCCGACCCACGCATCATACAGGTCCATGTGGCAGGCATCTTCGACTCCCGCCCATTTCTCCAGCGGCGGCAATGGACGACCCTTCAGCGACAAGTAGTGCAAGGATGTCATGGCCGGCTTCTGCATTTAACATCGTGAACGACAACTTCCCAATGCTGTGCAATTACGTCATGAACTCCGTTTAAGACCTCAGTTCGCGTAGCAATTTGCCTTACGCACCCTTTCCAATACGTCACATCAGTATGGATCGTAGTCGTCAACCAGCTTGCGGTTGTCGTTCTGCCTTGTCAACGAAGCTGACGAGGATGTCGTCGGTTGTCACACTCGGTGCAATGTCACTCATCGGAAACGTATCCAATGACAGGTGTCTCATGCCTCCATGCACGCATAGCATTAATATACACGGTGCACAAACAAAACCGTTCAGCGAAAACCTAGGTCCGAGCAGACATGGTTTGTGCTCAATATTCTTCCCACAACCTGCGTCTTCCGGACCTCACCCGGAGGTTTGGCTTCGTACCTGCGCTTGGGCACAAGGGTTCCGCTCTGTTAGTATTCACGTTTGAACAAATAGTACATGGGCTACGGAGCTATTAATGTCAATCAATTCCCGGATGAGTACTTTTTCTACACCATGGGCGTCTCGTTGCTTTTCCGCTCGGCATTGATACCTGCGTTATTTCTTGCGCTGCATTGATACCCGCGTTATTTACGACTCGACAACGGGAAAATGAGTTATATAGTTCCGAAAACTGGGTACATCGTGACCGAACCCTTCTGCAAACTCTAACGACGACCTAAGTGCAGGAGCTGGAGACTCGACCCCTTATAGTGGTATCAGAGCCAAGTGACCCTCGCGAACAACTGTGCAACGGTTCCAGCGGCTACGCCAGATATAGAAAATTGCGAGCAGCTACAATAACAGCAAAAACTCCATAGGGGGTTACTGCATCTACACTTATCCATTTCAACCGTCAAAAAGTGTGTTAGGAAGCTCTTGAAGAGCTCTTCTGTGCCAATCCCATTTCTTTGGGATTACTCTTACCTTTAGGGGACTAGTTGAGTTTTTGTGGGACGGGGTGAGGAGTGCCCACCCCCAAACCACCAACTTTCTCTCTCCCTTCAAGACACCTTCCCTCCTCTATCAAAAAATTGGGAAAGCCGCATTTCCCAACATGAAGGACTCTCATAGCCTAAGAGCACCCTAAAAAGAAGGAGAGTAATATCTTGAAGATTTTTGACGGTTTCTCCAACGCTGCCGACTCAAAGGAGACGCCGCCAAGAGACGCGGGAGGTGTCAAGGAATATGAAGAGGAGTCCAAGGAAGACAAGAAGACAAGAGGAAGACAAGAAGAAAGAAAAGGGAGCGAAGGAGTTACTGGGAATAGTTGGAACTCATCTCCCACTTTTACTCCTTGTTTGTGTGAGCGGATCTCAAAATCCTTGTCATTCCCTTGAACTACAATTTTCTATTTTCCTATATTCTAGTCGCTACCAAGTGCCGTGACTCACGGCTTAGAAAGACTAGTTTCAAAACCCACATGCTTGTGCCGACCATGGCGGCCTAGAAAAATAGCGTTATTCTACCACGTGGCTGTGTTGACCGTGGCGGCCTAGGAAAGTAAAACTCAAATTCATACTTGCCTCGCAAATTGTGAGAGCAAGGAGACATTGGGAGGCAAAACCTCCTCAAAGTTGTGGGCTAATCCTCACAACGGTCTTCATGTGCTAGTTTCACGGGTGACGGAATGGCAAGTGCCGGACCTGTAAAGACCAACAAGGGCAAGGTGGTGACGGCCTCATCACACGTCCTCGGCAGAATCCAAGTCTTGACAGCTGCCGCCATGAGCACGGTTGCCAAACCAAAGACACCCATACCTCTTAAGGCAACCATCACCAACCTCCGCGACACTGAGAAGCATAAAGAAGCCAAGAAAGTGCTCATCGAGAACGTCGACGTGCACGTGGGCAATCCCCATGCGACAGACAACGCGCTCGGGGAGGACAACCCGGGCGTGGACCCTGACGAGGAGCACACCGCCGACAATGGCAGAGGTGACGAGGAATGCGATCATCATCATTGTTGTGTGGTAACATCAATCCGATCACTCTAGAAGGGCAAGATGCTTGCCGGATTTCCTGAAGTTGCCGAAAGCAGCAAGGCTGCCGAGAGCAGCAAGGGAAGCAAAAGTAGCCACGCGGGAAGTTCTCTTGAGAACGAGCCAAACGACGTTACCGTGAAGGCAATTTGCAACGACCGCCAAAGGCTTGCTGAGTTGGCTATCGAGGCGGCAAGCTGACTCAAGATCACCACCGACGGTGGAGGTGCGGCATCATCCAGAGGAGTGGGAGAGGACCTCCCTTCCTATGATGTGGCCGCGATGGGATAGACCAACGTCCACTCGAGCATCGTTGCTGACAACAACCTCCTCGGGAAGGTGGGACTCCTTGGAGGTATGTACACAAACCGCACTCTCTTGTAGTGGATAAAGGTACAAAGACAATGCGAGGCCCCGGAGGCTATCGCCGACACTCTGGCGACATCAAAGCTGAATTCATGTTCTACGACCTGCTGGGCCAGCAGGTCGTAGAACATCATGGACCTCGTCCGCGATCACTAGTTGCAGTGCCTAGCCGCTCATGAGGCAAGCCGTTGATGTGACGACCTTGACAAGGCATTATAGAATGTGACCCAGGTGTGGATGCAGCAGCAAGTGTAGCGGCCCGCAAGTGCTGATGCCACTGCCGGTGGTAGCGACAATTTGCCTATCTCAACGAATTTGGGGCTGGTCATGAACACGTCCTTCCTCCACAGTGTGGAGATCTTTTAGAAGGGCATGAAGCTCACTGTCTAGCTGAATTGTATGGAGCGCATTGTGTGCATCCACAAGGACGTGCTCCGTGTCTTCATCCACTTGAATAAGAGGCGGAGGAGGGACATTCCTACCAGGGAATTTCTCTCCAGGGTCTCGGTAGTGCTAAAGTTTGCTGACATGGAACACTGGATGAACTTGCAAAATGTCGAGGAGTTTGAATCGTGCAACCATAGGGGTTTGCATGCGCGCGATCTGCAACGTGCCCAACCATTGGGGTTTGAGTTTTGAACAATCGACTCCGCGGAATCTGATGTTGGCAGAGCTGAGGAGGACTCGGTCGCTGGCGGCAAATACGTCGTCGTTGCGGTGTCAGTTAGCTGCTCGTTTCGTTGCTGCTTGTGTCTTCGCTGGTGTTTGCCGTGTTTCCTCCCAGATGGTGGTGAAGTCTCCGAATTTGATGTCGACTATAAGAATGTTGCTGCGACTTTGTAGTCCGGCTATTGTGGCAGAAAGTTTTTCATACACCATTTCAAATGGAGTTTTACCCATTGTGGTGGAAATTATTGAATTACATGCGATTTTGGTGGTTGAAGGTTCTTGCGCCCCATCCGTCCCGTGTGGTTCCCATAGTGTTCGGAGCATTCGTTTGAGTGTCTGATTGGTCCGCTCAGTTTGACCATCGGTTTGAGGATGAAACTCCGTTGAAAGTTGAATTCTCCTGCCGTAGCGAGTCATCCGTTCGCGCCAAACACGGCTGGTACATCGACCATCTCTGTTCCTCGTGATGGTTCTTGGTGTTGAAATAGTATGCACCTTGTCCACTGCCTAGCTGGCTAGCTACACATACAGACAAGGCATGCACTGCTCTATGGAGTACGTCCCCTTGGTCTGTTCTGAGATGGGCCGGGAATGTACTGCCCATAATGGGTATGTCCCCTGTGGCTCATCAAAGGAACTGTACCTTTTTGGCTTGGTTGAATAGGCACCGGAGTCTCAAACAAGATGTCGTAGGATCAAACCCCGCAACGGCTGCAATTTTCTTTGTGGCCCAAACTGGGACAGGAAGCTTCTAGGAAGGTTACTAGAGCCTGCCTTGAGGATGACACTTGGCGGTCTAAGGACGTGCCAAGTAGGACTGTAGGTTGAGGTTGGCTCTAGTAGAGCCACTAGAAGTAGAAGCTTTAGGAAAGCTTTGCAAGTGTAAAAGCTTGTACCTTGCATGCATCCATTTATAATTCTTGCCTTTGAGACTCCTCACAGAGTGTCCAACCAAAGGAAGACAATAAAGACCAGCATGTGGACTTCGTGAGGTTGCAAACCAAACAAACCTAAAGTGTGGATCCCTTGTTTGAGGGTGACATGTTATCTTGGTTGCAATACCAAGAGCGGTTGGCGGCCTCCCATGTCGGGACCCGTTTTCTAGACCGTTGCTATCCAGCGCATTGACAAAGGGTTATGAGCCCACACTTATGGTTCTAAGGCACGCTTCCAAGACCGACTAGCGCGTGGTCTTGCGAGGCGCACAGGTACAACAGGTACACAAAGATCGGACGGCTCCAATCTGTTCCATCGGCTCCATTGGCTTCTTCAGGTAGGGTGCGTGCACGTGGCGGACTAGGGGATGAGGAACAGCTCTGTCCATGTTGGACAAGACCCTCAAGCCCCAACGGGATTAAGCTCTACCCCTTTTTAGAAGGTGGTACGACCCCGAGTCCGTTCTCTCACGATGGCACCATCGCCTTAGGCGATCATCCACGGGAGGGGTATGCAACGGAACCAACTGCACCTTTGACAACGGTTGCAGTCAGCAGCCTCATCAGCCTCATTGTCCTCAACAAAGCAGAGTAGAAAGGAAGTAGAGAAGATGAGCAACCGCAGGAAATGGCGGATCCGACTCAAGCCCGCCTTGAGGCGGGTATTTCCAAATTCACGGGGACAGGTTTTCCCTCATGGAAATGGCAGTTTGAGATTACCATGAACGTGCGTGGCTACCTCAACATCCAAAAGGGTCCAAGACAGCACCCGCCGGTGTGTCGGTGACGACGTATGCGGCTGACCTTGCACCATGGACGATGAAGAACAACATGGCTCTTGCCATTCTTGTGACGTCCATCAACGAGACTCAACACTCCCACATCACAGGATGCACGTTGGCTGTCGCGGCCTATGCAAAACTCGCACGCGTACATCAATCAAATGCCCTAGCAAACCGACTCTTCATCTTCCAAATGTTGATGTCGACGAGGGTGAGCGAAGGACAATCGATGCCCGCATTTTTGCATTCGTTTGACAACGTGCTGCAAGAGGTCCAGCAAATGGAATGGAATCTCGACTCCAACATGCGTGCCATGATCATTCTAATGGCGCTGCCGGAAAGCTGGGGGTCCTTGATCACCGTATTTGGCGGTTGGAAGGAGGCAGATCT
>SZWC01023707.1:3623-23546 GCA_023375785.1 Penium margaritaceum
CTATATATATATCTATATCTATATCTATATCTATATCGATATCTATATCTATATCTATATCTATATCTTTATCTATATCTATATCTATATCTATATCTATATCTATATCTATATCTATATCTATATCTATATCTATATCTATATCTATATCTATATCCATATCTATATCTATATCTATATATATCTCTATCTCTATACATATACATATATATGTATAGCTATACATATCTTCAAACATCCACTTTTCTGGCTTTACATGTACCTAGTTCCAGACATAAATTCATTCATACCTATATCTATTAATTGAAGTGCATGAATATTTTTATAAACATTTCTATCTTCACCATTATCATCATCTTTGCATGGAGTTATTTCTACTGAAATCTTAGTTTTTACATATATCCATTCATGTTTTCTTGTTAAGCATGTACATTAATGTTTTCATGCATATCTATTTCTCTCTTTTGATTGCTTGTACTTATATCCTTTTCTTTATGTGTATGTTAAATTTTTTTATGCTTTCAATTGTGTATATTTTTTTCTAAATCTTTACTTAAGCTTACACATAGGATCGTTTTTGTGTGCATGAATATTCAAACTCATTCTTGTTCCGATATCCTTTCATTCAATGAAATATCATGCTAATGAGTGGTAGCAAGAATGAAATATTGATTAAAAAACTTTATGTGTCACGATCAATACTTCTACATACCTATATATGTATCCTTATGCCCACGTTTTTATGCATGACTATATGTTTTCAACCTCAGTTTATGCATGGTATTGTCTTGTTTTCAAATCTTTTCACTTACATGGTGAAGAAGAATAGTTTTGAATTGTGTGTGCATAGAGTATTTTTTAGATCTACTAGTTTTGAAATGATTTTTACAAATTAGAGTTTTTTGGCTTTCTTTTGTGATGGAGAATATGTTTGAGATTGTTAAGTAGGCTGCTCCAAGATGGAATGTAGTCATTTTTTGTAAACAAAGGAAAACTACACAAGAGGATGGATGAGGATGTCGCACTTTCCATGTTCAAGTTTCCACGTGTGAGTTGTGAGTATGGGACTAAATGCTTACGAGATACTTGGAGAGTATTTGTATGTTTAATGAAGTTCTAATTCCATACCCACACACCAACGACCATTTTCGTGCAAAAATTACACTGTTTGAATTTCCGTTAAGTAAGCATCATCGACACGCAACAGCTTAGTTAGGTTGAATAATTAAGGATTGTGGTTTGATAGCAATTAGTGACTTTGAGAACAATGGCACATGTGTATTCTTGCACTGGCATAACTTCATTTCTTACCAAGTGATTCTAGCCTTAGGAAGTCATTTGGTACAAAAGAAGCACATATTCACGTATTCTAACCTTTGCCATAAACTGCCATTTTCGTAGAATGAAATGTAATATGTGGGTTGATGAAAAAAATGTTGTTTCTTCATGGGTTTTAAAGCAGCATAAAAAATTGTTCAACCTTGCACGTCCGTTAAGGAATGTTCATTCTACCAAGTACCACACAAATCTTCAAGTGCTAATACAAGCACATCATGTTGCTCAAAGGTTGAAATAGCAGAAAAAACTCTTTCTTTATAACGTTCTTCTAACAAAAAAGTAAAACGAATATCCATTATGCGTAGGGAATACCATTTGAAGTCAGACCCTTGCAAACGTTTTCATGCTTTCTAGTTCTCAATCCCTGTTTCTCGTGGCAAAATGAATTCCGAGTTAGTGAATTATTTTTATGATTTATGGTCCTAATCCTTTGCTTGAATAGAATTTCTAGCAACATGGTTGGCAACATTCCTTTTCTTACGTAATCTAAGCAAAGTTGAACATATTTGTGTGCAACCCTTTGGTTGCACAGAAATTAAAAGGTCCATGAGTGATTTATGAAACGTCCTTTAGAATCACTTTGTACAAGCAAAATGATAAGTATTGGTTTTTTTGTTGCTCGAGTTCCTATTCGGATAACAAAGTATCGAAGCACCTTCTAACCGTACTCTGACTTTCCCTTTCTTTTGAAGAGATGAACAACTATAGGAAAGTAGAAAGACCAGTTATGTTTTCGCAAGGTTCAATTTTTGCGCGTTGTCGCCTTTATAGGATAACGTTTGTTTTCCAAAAGGTTTCTTCTTGTACTCGGGGTGGGCAGTTTATACAGTGGCATGACATTGATTTCGATTTCGTCCTAATACTGGTTATCTTTGTCTCGTTTATAGCTAACCGCAATGCTGCCTGTTCTTCTCTTAAATACATTCCAAAATCGCACTTGTTTCTGTTTTGTCGTCGCTGTGTTGGATGCATGTCGACTGCATTGTCGGTAATCGCGGAAACGATAGCCGCGTCTGGAATCATTCCACTTGTGCAGTCGAACAAGGCATTGTGGAAACATTTTGACAGCAAGGGAATGTAGTCTCCCTTCTTCGATAAGACATCTCCCGCCGTCAATGTTGATGCACCTGAACTACAGGAAAAATTGTCGCGATTGTCTATACTTTGTCAGTTCGTAAACTACGACAACGATGGAGCCGTAACTTCACAAGAAAACATTGGGTCTGGATAGCGGATTTTTCCGCATTAGAAGAACGAGGAACGGCTTGGATTCATCTGCGGACAATCGGCTCCACATAGTCAGGACATCCGTCCAAGGGAAGATTTACGCCGTTGTCTGATGCGATTTGGTCTAAAATGCAGCGCTCGCACATCGATCCATATCGCTGTTAAACCTCGATGCATTTGAACCGTGGATACATCTTTACTATCCGACTCCAGTGCTGTGTACCCGTCGATCGGAGAGGAACGGAGCATCCATTCTCCGGGGAAAACTTCGAAGGCCTTATCCGGTTTGACTAGTGTGCCGTGTTTAGCCGCGGCGGATGTCTAGTAGCCGCGCCCCTTCGCTCTCGAACGCGATCCTTTCTGCCGTTGAAGGTACACGTATAGATTCGACAGCGGTTCCCAGAAGGCTCACCCCGAGTGCGGATCCAAGCTGTGGATGCGTCGTCCTCTACGTCCCGGTTCTCAGATTTTCTCGTTCTTTTCTACCGTGCGCCGCCCATGCCAGCAGTAGTTCATATGTTTTCCAACTCAGTGACTATTTGAAGAAATGTTTGGATCATTTATCATAGACATCGAAACAAGCGCGCTGCCGGCTTCAAGAGCAAGAAAATCTCATCATACTCTCGGTTCGGCAATAGTCATAGACATCGAAATAGTTCGGCAAACACAATACACAACAATCATTAAAAAGTCATGCAAACCCCTCACATACCAGGAAAAATGGCCTGCCCAATCACCCCCACAACCCACAGAAGTCCCTGCCTCCTTCAACATCATCAAATCGTTAATGCTTCCTCCAAAAGCAAAAGATGTGCTACTCCGAATCCTACTTGGGTGTATCCAAGTAAGAGAACGTCTCCGCTTCTTCCCCTATTCCTTTGAAAACATATGCCCTCTTTGTGCCCTCAATAGAGAAACCATTGAACGCGCCTTTGCAGAATGCCCAAAAATAAAAAACAACATCTCCAAACTACAGTCTAGTTTCTCATACATGTGCAATCTAACGATAGAATCACCTTTCATATACCAACACACAGCACCAAAGTTTGCATGGTGGCAACTCCTACAAGCAATCACTTTCCACGAACTCTAGACATACAGAAGTAAAGTATCCCTTAAAGAAAGAGCCAACATACGCAACCCAACAACATACCTATGTCACAACATCATCAAAGCCTCCACCGACCAAATAAACACCATAATTTTCCAATTCCATCGCAAAGGTAACACGAAAGGAATATCACAAACCATAACAGCACTAACCACAAGACAACGCATATGCAACACAGACAAGAAAATCTGCCCACCATACCTGGTTTTAAGCCCGACCTTCAAATCCATCTCGTTCAGCTCTCCTAACACCACAGGGGGACGAGTACTTCCAGGACTATGTCACAACAGTCCTTGAACCCCCTTTTCACACGGTTACGACCGGTGGAGAAGACACCCTTAGCGGTAGAGTGTTAGTGGGTCAACTCTCCGGTGGAAAGGATCCCCACATAACCCTTAAGACTTTGTTCTTATGGGTACCTATCCTGTGCGGTCTTTGGTCGTAGAAGCGCAGCCAGGCTGTAAGATTCTATTGTAATGGTGCAGGCGGGGGTTGAACCACCACTAAGGCTTTCTTAGCCAAAAAAAAAAGGCAATAGTCATACCCCTTGAAGGGGAAAAGTTCGTTAAAAATCACTCCGACTTGAAATTTTTGTTTCACATAAGCCCCCACTTCACTTTTAAGATTACAATAAACCCCATGATGTCCCGCTGGATATCTAGTGTCCATACAAAATATGACCACGCGCGAGGTATTTGACATTGTCACTATGTACCCCGTCTAGGCTAGGGGAAAACATCTTTAGATTGTTGCAATGCGATTATTAAGATTTAGCTTTTACACGTAAGAGAGGGCACAAAAAGCACTTTACAATCATAAATTGGGGAGAAGCGTTTATCATTTCCACGTTGTTCAATAACCGATTGAAGAAACCAAGTAAAACTATGTCAAAAACGTTTTTTCAATGAGAGCTTTAGGTAATGTGAGAAATGGACCTCATTCATAAAAATCACGTAACAGACGTGCTATTTCGTGTTGACTTCTCAAACCATGGGGTTTTCTAGCAATAAACGTTTACAAACCGAGGCTGATAAAGATAAATAATATGAATCCATAACTGATGGAGTTAGAAATCAATGACACAAAATAGATAGTGTTTTCATGCAGGCTTGACGTTGTACCTTGTACCTTTACCGCTTCAAGAAACTTCTTTACATGTGAGAGTGTGCTCCCTTAGAAATCAGTCTTGGTGAGTGGAGAGTATAGTCGCCAAAAAAAAATAGACTAGGAGATGTCTGGAAGCCACAGCTCGAGAATATAGGTAATGACAATGAGCAATGCACAAGGTAAACATACTCTCTAGTCGGCTACTTTAGCCCTAGCATACTACTCTCCTAGCTTGCTGTAGCAAGCCACCTACTCTTGTACTTGGTGCCCTTCTTGCACATGAACTCGGTGCCTTGCTTGCACCCAGTGCCTTGTGCAAGAAATCCCTGGTCGTCGATCGTTGAGATCGACGGTCGATCTTGTCTCTCGGCGGTGGGTGTGGTCGCCGTGTTGCGCACGTCACTAGAGTGTTACGACCGTCACGCGATCGCAGCAACTGTTTTTGCTACCGCTGTTGACCGCGTGTGCTATCGAGACTGTCCGTCGGAACAACCCTTGGGCAGGTAACGTCGTAGTTATGCTACCCGTCGAGAGGGGGAAGCCACCCTGGCGTGGCGTGTTTGTAGCGTCGCGTGAGGGTTCGTGCGCTCTTAGTGACAGCGTGAACTCCACAACGGCGCTCGCTCACGCACTCACTTCTCCTGCTCCTCATCGCATCTGCGGTCGAGTAGAGGTGAGCTCGATCACGACCTGGATTAGCGAAAATCAGGAAATGGCCCAAATGCCCCCAAATCCCGGGTGAGACCCCGAGTATGCCAGAAAAATAGGACGCCTTATTACATTCACCCCCCTTATCGGAGGCGTGACACCCACGCGCGCCTGAGGTACTCCTAGAGAATTGTGTTGGTACGCCGTACGTGGAAGTTGGCCTTTGGCTCCCAAGAGTTGTGCTCTGCCGAATACCCGTTCCACTCCATAAGAAACTCACGCCGTCGTTCCCTCTGTGGTCCGCCAGAATCTTCTCCACCTCAAACTCCTCGCTTCCTTCAACCTGGATAGTAGGAGGTGGAGCTGTCTCACGACCCTAGAAGAATGTGTTCGGGTCGTGGTAGGCACAAAGCAGGGAGATGTGGAACAATGAATGCACGGTGTAGTAAGGTGGCAGCTCCTCCTTGTATGAAACGGCTGACCGCTTTGCTAGAATGCGGAACGGACCCACAACATCGTGGTTTCAGCTCGGGACTCACGTCTCCCATCAGTTGGAGGTTAGTGGAGTTTAGCATCTACTGATCTCCCCCTTGGAACTCCCCCGTACAGCGATGCTTACTAACTTACCACTTCTACTGCTTCTGTACTTTCAACAGCCGTTGTTACACCACGTCCCAACTGGTGGCAAATCCTTCATCAATTTGCTGCAAAGCCAGAAGACATGTTGTTGTAGCAAGTGCGCCTAAGCTTAGTGGCTGGTGGCCATATACCACCTCCAACGATGAATTTCTTTCTGATGTTAACACTACTGTGTTGTAAGAAAACTCTGCCACTCCGCGCTTCTCCTCCCAACCCTCTACATCTGATGGGACTTACTGGAATGTCTAGTTTGTATGCTGTTTCTGCCCATCACTCTATGGGAGATATGCCGTGGTCATGGTCACTCACGTGCCCAGCCTCTGAATGCGATCTCTTCAAAATCGTGAAGTGAAGCGTGGATTGTGATCTGAGACCACCGACTGCAGCACTCCATGCAGCTTGATGACATGGTTGAGGAGGAGTTGAGCTGTCACGGCAGCTGTGATACTTTCAGAACATGCAATGAAATGTGCCATATTGGAAAACCAATCCACCACCACCAACACCGTGTTGTGACCCCGCTGTGTCATGAGCAACTCGCCAATGAAGTCAAGAAAAATGTCCGTCTAGGGCCTCTCTGGTACAAGTAATGGTTGCAGCTCCCCTGGTGGCTTAGTCCTCTCTGCCTTGATATGTTGGCACACATCGCAGCTGCTCAGAAACCTCTAGCAATCACTTTCCATTGAAAACCACCAATATTGGCATGCCAAGGCTTTGTGCGTCTTCTCAAAGCCAAAGTGACCCAAGTAATGGGTATCATGCGCCTCCTCCAACAACTGTTTCAATGGCGCATAGTTCGGTACAATAATCCTATGCTCCTACCCCTTTTGCCAATACATCCCATTCCACGTGGCGTCTTTCAGCGCACCACCTCTGAACTCACAGTCCACGCAAAAGCCATACTTGAATGGGCTATTTATGACTACGGAACCCATCTCCACTTAGATGGAGTTGAGGCTCAAGTCCGGCCTCCGTGACTGAGATTCTGCCGAGTTCACCTTTCCAGGCTTGTACTGGATCTCGTAGTCAAAAATCTCCTTAAGAAACTTCATCCAGCGAGTCTATCAATGACTGAGGTTTGACTGCATCTTCAGGTACTTCAAGGCGTAGTGATCCGTGAAGACCACGCAACGTCGTGACTCTTGGTAGCACCTCCATTTCTTGAACGCATGGATCACCGGTAACATCTCCTTCTATTGGATTGCGTAGTTCACCTCTGCCCCTTGCAGCTTGCAAAATGCGAATGCATTTGCCTACGGCCCCTTTCCATGATCCTACATGAGCACTTCCCTAATGGCAAAGCCGCTTGCGTCCATCGCCATGACACACTTCTTGAATGAATCTAGATGCACCATAACCGGAGCATCACACATTGTAGTCTTGAGCTCTTCGAAGATCTTCTACTCTTGATTGCCCCATTCCCACTAGTGATCCTTCCTCAGCAGATGCGTTAGCGACGCACCCTTTTTTTCATACCTTCGGATGAATTTCTGGTAGTAGTTAACAAACCCTAAGAAGACCTTGATGTCATGTACACACCTTGGTGTCGGCTAGGGATTTATTGCTTCCACCTTCTTTGGGTCCATGCGAAGAACCTTGTTGCTCAAGATGTGCCCAAGGGACTCCACCTCTAGCTTCTCAAACTCACACTTGGAGAGCTTGGCAAACAACTTCTCTTTGCAAAGAATGTCCAGCACCTACTGAAGATGTTTCTCATGCTCTTTGCAAGTTTGGGAGTAGATGAGAATGCCGTCAAGGAACACCACCACAAACTGGTCCAAGTGAGGGTGGAAGATTGTGTTCATGAGGCTCATGAATATTACAGGTGCATTACTAAACCCAAACGGCATCACAAGATACTCGAAATACCAGTACCACGTCCAAAACTCCGTCTTCTCCACATCTCGCTCCGCAATCCGGTTTTGATGGTATCCCAAGCACAAGTCAATCTTGCTAAAGTACTACGCTCCCCTAATCTAGTCAAAAAGCTCCTCGACCCTTGGCTGCGGGTGCCGATTCTTGATTGTTACGTTGTTTAGTGCACGATAGTCCATGAAAATCCGCAACTCCCTACTGTTTTTCTTCACAAATAGGACCGGTGCAGCGTATGGTGAAACTGACAGTCTGATGAACCCTTGCTTCGTCAGCTCCTCAAACTGCTTCTTTAGCTCACTCAGCTCATGAAAGAAGCAGCCCGCACCGTTGTTGATGCTTTTGGAACCGGATAAATCTTATGGTTGATGTCCTGCTGTGGTGGTAAACCCTTTGGCAGCTCAACAAGAAACACTTCACCGTAACTGTCACATTCCCTTGATGCCTTCCAATAGCTCTGCTACACATGCTTTTGGCTGCTCGCCCTTTAGCTACTTCGCGAGTGCTGCAAGCACTTCCAACTCTTCAACCACTGGTTGTTGCCGCACGCACACAAGGTTCACTTGGACCCCCTTGCTTTGACAGCACTTCAGCTGCACGAAACACAACTTTGGCACCTTGCCGGGCTTGGAGTCTTGTTCTGCCCACAGCAACAAAACATTTTGCTCCTCGCATGTCTTCACTTTCACCTGGGCGCGCACCTAATCCACTACAGGATTCCACCAGTGCAGCCAGTCACGCTCAAAAATGGCGTTGTAGATGTCCATCAGGCATGTGCAAAAGTTCAAATCGCATGACAGCTCGCCCAGACGGATCCGAAGAGGTTTCAGAGGCAGTCCGCACTCCAACTCCCCTTGCACCAACTTGGCCATAATTGGCTTCCCCGGTAGCCGTACAAGCCCCAACCTCTTTGCAAGCTCGTCCCTAAAATATAAGTGCAACACACCGCAATTGTGTAATGCTTTAATCTGCCAGCGAGTCAGGCGCCCCTCATCGTTCTCAAAAACAGCGAAAAAAATTTCGGCTTTCAGGAGGATTCTCGAAATGCTCACGCTTCCTTTGCTCCGTAGCAATGTACTAGGCTTTTCCCTAGTTGTCGAAGGGCTTTTCGGTCTGGTGTTTGGTGATGCGGGCAAAGCTTTCCCAGCTGTTGGCCGCCCGCCACTCACTACTGGTTGCCATTTCCCTACGCCTTTTTGCATTCTATCTTGTGGTACCAAGGCTTCCCGCAGATCCAATAGTTCCCACCACGTAACTTGCTCTATTGCTGGCCTCCTTGCACTACGTCGATCTCCATGGGGCCGGTTTGTCGATACTGTTTTAGACGCTAGAAATTTTCCTGTTTTTCACAAAACTCCCCTAGATGGTAGCGTACCGCGTCAACACGCTCAACAATGGCCACCATCGCCTGGAACTCCACAACTCCACTGAGTTCCCGTATGCGTTCAATTTTGCCTTTAATCTGTCATGGTAATTTGCTACCATCACTGACTTGTTCATGTCGTCGATCTCCAAGCCCAACGCCAAGTAACAGTGTGTGTACTCCTGCACTAAGAAAATCTTCTTCAGTTGCTTGAGCTTGTTGTGTGCGACCATGAGGCGTTCAAGAGACTAAATCGATCTCTGATGGCTTGCTTGAACTGCTCCCATGTCGTCAACACGCGAGCTTGAGCTTGCACTATGCCTGGCTGGCACATGGCATGTTACACAGCTACATTCCCATCAACAACTCTTGTGGCCAGGATATTCTACTGCCTCCACCACTCCAAGGCTCCTCTGCATAGCAATGTCATGGTAAATGACACATGCACAGCATCGTCCTCTAGAGGATGACCCAGTGCCCCAAAGTAGCTGTTCATTGCAAACAACCACGTTTGAACGCTCACTCCCTTGACATAGGGATTGAACGCTTCCAGAGCCTTTGGCTTTGGTCTTAGCGGTCTCCTTGACCGAGCTGCTCGAACTTGTTTAGCATCAGTCTCATCCGGTAGGTCAGCCATATGCCGATTGAGCCGCTCGTTCTCCAGTTGCAGGGCTCTTAGCTGCTCTACGATGTGTTGTAGGACCTGCTCCATGGCTCTGGATGACTTTTAGCCAGTGGAGATCTTTAAATAAAATTGGTACCGTTTGGGCAGAAATAATAGAAAAATCCAAAAGCAACGAAAATCTCTCATATTTGAAGTGCTTAGGAGTTACTCGTTGTCTCTCGCTTGCGCATGTTAGGCCGTGTGGATGCTTTAGAAATGTAGAAAACTTTCCGTTGGTTGGCTTGTGCGTTGGCATCAAAGTCTGGTCCAGCTATCTCCCTCTCCATCAGCCTTGACGTTGTTTGGCGTAGTCCGTGCCTTTGCTCCTTGAAGTTTTGCAAGCTCTAGCAGCACACTTGCCCAATGCGTGGCTGTGGCTCTGATACCAGATGTGAGAGCATGCTATCTGAGGAATCAGTTTTTGTGTGTACGGAGCATAGTCGCAGCAGAAAAATAGACTTGAAGATATCTTGAAGACAGAGCAAGAAAAAACAGGTTAATGAGAATGAGCAATGTACTGGGTATTATACTCTCTGGCCGGCTACTCTAGCCCTAGCGTACTGCTCTCCTAGCTTGCTGTAGCAAGCTACTTGCTCTTGTACTTGGTGCCCTTCTTCAACCTAAACTCGGTGCCTTGCTTGCACCTAGTGCCTTGTGTGAGAAATCTGTGGCCGTCGATCGTCGAAAACGACTGTAGATCATGTCTCTCGGCGGTGGGTGCGGTCGCCGTGTTGCGCACACCACCAGAGTGCTGTGGCCGTCGCGTGGTTGCAACAATTATTTTTGCTACCACCATTGTCCATGTGTGATGTCGAGGGCGTTTGTCAAAACAACCCCTCGGCGAGTAGCGTCGCCGTTACGCTACCCATATTGAGGGGGAAGCGACCCCCATGTGTTTGGAATGCCACGTGGGGGTTTGTGCAAAACAAGGCCTTAGTGTTGGCATGAGGTCAACGCCGGCGCTCGCTTGCGCGCTCGCTCCTCCTCCTCCGCCTCGCATCAGTGGTCGGGCGGAGGAGAGCTCAACCGCGACCTGGATTTCTGAAAATCGGAAAAGGGCTCGGATGCCCCCAAATCCCGGGTGAGACCCCTAGTATGGTGGAAAAATAGGACGCCTTATTAGATTACAAGTGCGTTAGCTGTCTGATGGCTGTTTTTAAGTTTTCCATGGATCCTGAACCATAGGCCATGAGAGACCCATGTCATGCAAACATCAAGGGTTGCAAGATGTTGCATTACTGTGTGCCATTTTCCAACCGACACTAAGTTTAACCATATGGTCGTCATCCAATAGCCAAATTTCTCTACCACTTTATGGCCAGAGAAGATGGACTTTTAGATGTTTGTGTGGCTCTTTTCGAGAGCATAGCCATCGGACAGGTGTACAGTGAAGAGACATGTTCGGAATGTGTCCAGACGTTCAATACCAGTTGGGTGCTTTTGTGGAGGCAAGAAGGTGACAACTGACTATAGGTAAGATATTGTTTTACTAGCAATCGAAACCACGCAGTCGAATGGCCACCCAGTTCAAGTAACAAGGCTACTACCCTTTCCTGGACGATGAAATGGTTTCATCTCGACCGCACACATGATCATTTTATTGCTTTGCTCCAATTGCGACCAAGGCTAGTTTTCTGCTGAAATAGCTAGTGTAGTTTGAGCCCATCATGTAGCTAGAATGTTTCCAATGTGATGGCGGTGGAGCCTTGGCTTCTTATTCTAATGAAAAAAATCCTAATCTAATGTATAGTGCTATGCAAGGCATCACCCAAGTGTAAGGGCATCTACAAAATCACCTTACGATTTCACCCCCTCTCCTCCACCCCTCGCCTCCCCCTTAGCCCCCTTCTAGCTCTCGAAGGTTCAACCGCACTAACACCCTTCCTTTCAACAACCCCAACCCATCTCCCCAAAACCTAGACCCCGAACCCCACGATTAACATCACATGGCCTTCCCACCTTGCCCACACCAAACCAACCCGTACACCCACACTTCGTCTTCCCAGCATGAGCCACCCCACATCACCCTTTGCAAGCTTGACCGTAAATCACAATCCCATCCAACTAAATCTTTATTTATGTGCTCTAGCACCTCTTGCTCTGCCGGAGCTCGCACACAACCCCTAGCGTTATGACAAGCTTGCACCCATTGCTTATTCCCCACCCACCACTTGAGAAAGTCTCCATGCTGGTCCTTGTCAACCAAACTTCCCTCCTCAATCAACATATAAATTAACTCCATGGAATGTGCAAAGACCTCCTCACATTTCTTTACTTCCTTCTTGCTGATGTCATAGTCCTTAAAATGTGTGTCCCTCCTCATGCAGAATAAACACTCAACACCATCGCTTAATGGTTGAAAGCCTCTTTGCCTAAGTGGCGAAATCACAGACATGCACTGTACACTTTAGGAGCATTTGATGGAGCTTGAGGAGCAAATGATCAGCCACCATGATCCCTTCCTTTGTTCCCTTAAACACCTTTATTCCTTGCCCTGTTCGTTAAGTGAATCAATGGATCCGACCTTAACAAACACAATAACCACCTAGAGAGAAACAACCCAAGCTTGAGCTACACTACACTCCCTCCTCTTGTAAATAAGATCACGTGCAGACAAGTGAAGATACAATACTGCGCGCCAAAAAACGGGTTACACTTGATGGTAAGAAGATAATACAAGAGAGATTGGCCAATAGCCACCACCACCTCATGCGATACCAACCCCCCAACAACGACCCCCCACCACTGCCTCATATTCCCATGGCTTTGGCCACATAGCCATCAACCCAATAGCCACTCTCTGCTATCTTTCCTCCACTACGAAGCCCTTCATTTCCTTCCAAGCGCTCTCCAGACCCTCTTCCATTTGTGCATGCAACCTTCTTCTCCCTCCTCCTCTCCCACCCTCAACATAAAAATTGCCTTTGTACCCAATCAGTCACAAAGAAGATACTAGCATGACTGTTTTAGGGCCTCGACAACAACTTTTGATGGTCAGCATGGCCCCCTTCATCGCATCTCAAAGCACTGCCCTAACAATAAAGGCAGCAAGCTCAAAGATGAACGTGTAAGGACACACAATGCAGTAAGCCAGTTTTCCTCTCGAAACTTCAACATCCCAACAATGTGAAAACTACATGGACATTTATGCTGGGTTGAGAAGCTTGTACACCACTAGTGCGCACTTGCCTCTCCCTATGGTTTACCAGCTTCTGCATCAAACTAGAACAAGTCTCCATTTCTTTACAAGTCCAAGATGCATGTCAACAATGGAGTTATCCCTTACTGAGAGGTGTCATGGTCCTTTCCTTACCCACTTTCTCCCACACACTTATCTCTCCGTTCTTCTCCATGGTTTCCACTGCACACACCTTCCTTGCATTAACTAGAACTTGGTATGACGGTGTGTTACCCATGTTGATGTTGCTTAACTACTCCGTGCATGCATTATCCTAGCCCTTGTATTCCTAAAAAGCGCATTCTTTGTTATATGCCCCCCAAGAGCATGTAAATTCGCCTACACATTCTCGAAAGGCTAAATTTTTGTATATCATCCTACATGCCTTGCCCTAATTTTATTTCCCATACAGACCCCTCATCCATCAACTATCTGGGTGTGTGTCTCAAACTACCCATGGCTGAACTCATTTGCATCTTCATGTACTATTACCCCCCATCGAAAACGGGCACCCATACTGTATCATTTTTGACGCACTATCAATCTCCCTCTTGTTGATCGCTAATGGGAGTCACATTATCATTTTAGAGGACTTTAAAAACGGTCAACTCACTTCTCCCCATGTCATACAATAATGGCCTTGCTCTATACCCCTTCACCTCACAACATAGTTGAGACCCTCATTATGAAGTTTACACACGTTGAAAAAGCCTGATTTGCTTCTACCAGTAGCACATGTTTGATTTTTCTCAAAGCTCTTGTGAGGGCAATTCATTCATAAGAGGATCATACGGGTACTTAAATGGCAGTTTGATTGAGTATTCATTTTTTTCTTACTCAATCAATCCATGTTTCCTTACAGTACTTGAAAACACTACTCACTCACACCATTGTGCCTTTTCCCTTGTCATCCCATCACCACCCCTTACATCCTTCCACCTACATTCTTTGTACAGAAAACATTCTAAAAAATCTATCCTCTTACACTTTCCACGCCTCTAGTGCAAACCTCCTCCAAAAACACATCAACAATGTCTCAATTACAACAATTCTCACTATCTCTCATTACCACAATCCCAAAATTGCAACTTCTGAATGCCCTGCGTGCGCTCCGCCCTCAAACATCCCTCGTGATGTCCCCTTTGCCACGCTCCACCCCAAGCCTATAGAATTGCTTGTTAGCAATTCCCCCATACTACTTGCCTCATGGTTGCCTCTTGCTAAACATGGAAAGTCTCTAAAGTTGAGTACCATGTAAGCTCCTTTGTCCACACAGTGAACCTTTTTACCCGTAACCCACACGTATTCTCGTGCTCATTCTCTACTACATGCTCACCAACTGCCTCTATCCCACCCGCACAGGGACAATCCCATGCTATAACAATGTTTATGCGGCCGGCCCTAGCGCCTACAAGTGACCTTCCCTCTTATTTATAACCCTCGATACTTGTCGCCTACTTCACAAAGGAATGAATCTTCAGGGAAACCATAGAAGTGACCATGGACCAAATGCATACACATAGATCTCAAGACACCAATGGCCTGAGGATTAAGGACCACCTCCCATGTGACCATGCCCCCTTTCTTTACACGGTACTCAAACTATACCTCTCCATGAACCTTATCCCACCTCGACGCACGTAAGGACTCATCCACCCCATCCATAAGTCTGATGACCAAAGGGACCATGAAAAACGTTGCCTTCTTGATATGCAACCAACCTTGAGCAAACTCTTTTCCAGCCACATCCTCTAAAAGCTATTGTGATGCGTACCATATAGCTAGGGCCTTCACCTTGCACAAAACAAGTTCATGGAAAAACACAAACATGTATAGAATGCTTTCACCTTGTACACCCTTGTCCTTTTGGCCCATCATACGAACGCCCCCTTAAGGTGCTTTCTTAGACCTTAGCAAGACTTATGACACTGTTAGCCATAAACTACCTTTTTTTCAACTCGCCGCTCCTATCCTCAATAGGAATGAATTCATTTTCTATAGTAATTCAATTTATTAGCCATTCATAGCATTCACACCCCTGCTGGCCACTCTTATTGCTTTCCCATCCATCACAACCTTCTCCAAGGTGACCCATGCAACCTTATAGGTTTCAACTACCACTTTAACCACCTAGCACGTGCCATCTCTCGCATCAACAAAAATGATCCTACTCTCCTTCGTACGCCCATCCCACTTCTTTTATAGGTTGACAATGTCTTCCTCCTCTGAGTTAATGGCCTTCTATGTGTACTCAACATGGTTATCTACTCCCTGAGGGCCTTTGGTCATTGAATATAGGCATACAAGTGTGTGGTCTTGGTCTTTTGCCCAAGTTGCAATCTATCTAGTACAGGCATTCACTTTTTCATGATGCCCTTGCTACCTTATCCCCCCCCTTGAAAGTACACCTTCCTCGGTAGGTGTCCTTGGTTTCACTACTACCTCCAGACACACCATTCGTCTAAAGAAATTGATGACCAAGACACATCAGGCACTATGAGCACTTCAAGGAAAATGCGACTCATACTCTTAACCCATAATTTCTCATGCCTCTCTTCTTTGGGCTAGGTGCCCCTCCGCCTAATGTATGACATTGCATTATGGGGCCCACCTAACCTTGCCTTATTGCACTACTTCTACAACACGTGTGACCCCCTTGTATGGCCTGGTAGAAACCAATAAACTAAACCTTGATGGCATTCTATGGGTTTCTCGGAAGTGATACTCGCAAGGTTGAAATCAGGCCACGTGATAGATCTAGATTCAAAGACTCTTCTATTCTAGTTATTACCCATTAACTATGACTCTAGATATGTATTCTATCAAGAAGTTCTACAAGTGGAAGTTCTTTCCGATGTTCATTACTATTGGCATGATGAAAACCAGTCGTCGTGGCATAATATGCTCTCTCGTGTTGCTCTTCCCCTGAGCATCTCATCCGTCTTACACTCATGGTCTTAAATCTCTCATGCCTGCACTCGCTCCAATATGCCCTCCACTCTCCTCTCCCCTAGCTTGGTTGGATTTGTCCTCGCATCCACCCTTGTTGCCCTCCCTCTAACCACTCCCTGTGTACACCCCCTCTCCCTTCTAGCACAAAGAGCCGTTGCCCGACAATGCCCACCGCCATCCCCCTTACGCCACCAATAGCCAACACTACCCCTACTACTAATATCTTCAGGGCTCTCCTCTTTTTCTAGATTTTTGTTCTCCGCCCTCTCGGCATACCCTTTACCTCTCTTGTCTTATTCATTTGTCTCACGTGCTTGATTTTTATAGCTTCATAGCTCTACCTCCCTCTAGAGTTGCATTGCTGCTCTCCTGGTCTGGCAACCTAGTCCCCTCACCCTACATTGCAACTTGTTCAATTGTGTAGTGTTTCATGAGGTGCCAAAATAGTTTCCCTGCCTGTTCCTAGCCATTTCGAGATGCTTTTCACAAAAAGGATTTCTCTCTTTTGAGGACCAGGCTTACTTGACGTCTTTTTTGACATGTATGCTCTAGGTATACTAGAGCTACCACATCATCCGTAGGTTGTAGTAGTAACTATGCTATGCGCATGGACTCTGTGCTCCTTCTCCCATGTGCCAATGCCACATCCTATGCATCCATAGCCCATGTTGACACATGGTAGTTTATGAAGATTGTGGAACCATGTGGAGTGAGCTCACAGCATGGAACAGCCCTCAAGCTGCTGCACAGCTGAGCTTGAAACTTGTGATTTGTTACTACAGGTAATCTTTGGCCTCTCCTCTCAAGACTTTTGGCATGAAACCCTTTTTTACCTTGAGTGCAAAATCGTCCCCCCTCTCAAGATCTCTCTAGGACGTCGTTTGTTTCACCTTGGCTTGCTTCTTCACAAATGACTGTGGGCATATGCATGCCGCTCTTTGCACTTGTACCTCTTGACTCACAGAGTCACATGTGGCTCTGTGGCACTATCCATTCCTTTTGGAAGATGGTGATAGTAAAAAATGTAATCCTTTTTACCACCTAATTTCTCTGGAGGAAAATTCTCAGATTATTTGTTTTGTAGGAGATGTAGCCTCATTCACCATTTTTATACAAAATGGATTTGCAATCAACTTGACTAAGAAAATTCAAGCACCATTTGTCTCTAATGAAGAAAATGTCATCACTTTATACCTCATGGGTTCCTTCGACTTCACCATCTGCTCCATCAGTCGGAAAACTTCCTGCGAGGTATAGATGATCCATGGGGTATGAAGAACATGGACAGGTAATATAGCAAACATTCACTCATATCAAACAACGCTTGAAATATAAAGAAATATGGCCTTAGACTTCATATAATATGCCAATCCTCATGTAGCTTGTTGTGAGAATGCTCATCACAAATCCAATATTGATAAAGCTAAGAAATTGTTCTATTCAATGCACGTTGAGCGTCACAGATTTAAAAGCAAGACCCACGTTAAACCCCCCTTTTGGGCATAACATTATAGATAGGATGTTTGGTAACCATTTCCTTGAAAATTTGTAACATCAACTGCACTAGTGGTATTGAATAAACACATGCATCCGCTCACAAAAAAGAGAACATATGTCAGCACGTGGTAATCGATATGGACAGATACCCAAGGGTTTATATGGAGTAGTGGTTCACGATGGAGTAAAAATGAGGTTTGAAATTTTAAAGATGAAGGTATTGTTGATTCAATTCTTAAGTATAGTCGGATGGTCACACATGTTGAGAATTCGAGGTACATGGGACAGATGGGTCAGGAAATCAGGGTATGTCACAAAGTTGCTGATTTTTGTATTCTTTCATTCGTGGCTTATGCCGGAAAGGCACTATTTTGTGCTTGGAATCTCTTTAGTTATCTTGTGCGGTTTCAAAAATACCTTGCAAAACACAAGTATTGAAGGAAAGAAAAACAACCTGTAAAGGCAACCAATGTTTTTTTTAATAAATAACACGCCCCATGACTTGTTAGGAAGCTTCATGCTTTGTATCAACTAAGTTTGTTTTTTGGCACCTTGGGCGTTGACTCACGATACCTTACCCTCATACCCTAGAAATACATTAACATATGCAAAAAAACTCATGTTTGGGGATCCACCCTCTGAACATTAAGGGGTTGTGGGTTTTATAAAGGTTTAGGCTCCTTTCAGTTGCGCGGTAGCGGGACGTGGGAGGTTCCCTCTTTACCATGGGGGAGTTTAGTCTCCTTAGATGTTTTTAACGTGCAAGGAATGTTTTGGTGGAAGTTGAAAGTGACCAGATATCCTGTGATTCGCGTGTCAACTCTTGTAGAGCCATTTTGCCACATCGCTGGAGTAGGTTTTGGCTTGTGGGGCGGCAGATAGGATGAGCTTAGGGTCAGAGATATTGAACTATGGCGGTTTTGGCCCAGTGGGTCAAGATTCCCGTCCGTTTGCTATGATTTGTATGAGAGAGCCGGTGTTAGACACCGATTGTGGACACCAGGGACGGGTCATTCTTGTGTGGGAGGAGTTTAGTGCATGTGTTGCCATGTGGCTCGACTAGGTTCTTGCTTGTGGGGCGGCGGATGCCATGAGTTGATGGTAGGAAACTCTTAACAAATGCGGTTTTGCCCAAAGGCAAAGTTACTATCTTCGACGCTTCTCTCATGTATGCAAGTTATTGCTACGTGATCTGTTTTTAAGAAACTATCTGTAAAAAAAGAATTCATTTGGATCAGAAGAAGCCAACATCTCTTAAAGTAGATCACCAGGAGCGACGAGTTCAGGATGTAGATTTCCATATGCTCTTTCAAGTACGATTCAACACATCTGTTGTGTCTAATCACTTAATGCTTTGATTTTTCCCTTTGCATATGTAGAATTTTCCTTGTATTGTAAAAATTGTTCTTAAAAGCAATTACTTCAGAAATTTAGGAAAACATGCCCTTGTAACGTCACACGCACAATATATATACATATTTTTTTGCAACTGGAATACTTCCAGGTTGGACAGTTGAATGACTTCAAACTTGCAAAAAGACTTTGCGAATGTAAACTTGCATACCCACTGTTATTCCAAAAGGGAAGGGAAACCTTGACCTCAACAGTCAAATAAAGAGAAAAACAAGATTTTCCAAAATTTCCTTACTGCGTGGGATACGTTATGACAATATTCATTCCTCTCCTGGCATGTTTTCATCACACAAAAACAGTTGTTCATCGTGATAAAACCCGGAAAGCGTGGCGTTCTGAGATGAACAATAGTTAGGCAAGGTATATAGAATGTCCATTCTCAAACTAGTATCGCGGGAGATTACCTCTGTCCGAAAGAGTGGTATATAGGACATTTTCCGTTTGGCCCAGTGTGCCAAGCCTCTCGTCCGTTTGCTTTCAGGGTAGATGGGCCATCTTTCGGCTATGATGTCGCGTAAAAGCGTCCCTTCTTTTTCTCGTGGCTTGCGCCAGAAAGGTGGACACCTGCATGCATCAAATGACCACACCATAAGAAAGCGAAGTCCGCTGGTGCTCTATCTGAGCCCACAGGCAGCTTCTGTCGGTTCTCTAAACCAGAGATTCTGCATGGCAGCAGAAAGTGGCACCGCACGGCCGCCATGGCTTCGACGGTCACGGATCTTCCACGTCACCCGAGCCATCGCAACAATGCGGCTGCTGAAGATCAGGACGATTAGCTAACAGTCAAGACAGCTTGAGTCCGCAACACCAGCCTCAACCTGCAATTAAAAGGCGCGCATGTGCATCAGCGGATCTTGTCTCCTGAACCCGAGAGACCCGCCATCCCATCTTGTACTGAAGTTAGCCTCACTTCT
>SZWC01023708.1:1287-12698 GCA_023375785.1 Penium margaritaceum
TGTGCGTGTGTGTGTGTGTGTGTGTGTGTGTGTGTGTGTGTGTGTATTTGTGGGACATTTGTATCCTACAAGTGAAAGTCATACGATCCATGAACAAAATTCGGGCGTTTTATCAAAACAAACAGGCAAATTTGATGGTGAACAGATTGTTCGGTTACAAAAGACATTTTTCTTCTTCTTAAATTTAAAACTTAAAATTTCATTTTATGTTCAATATAGCAGTTTTGGTGCATGCTATGTATGGTTTCAGAGTGTGAACAGACAAGTTATGCGAGGATAAGTGGCATCTCACTGCTCCTTCTCCTCATAAATGGAAGTTAGTGAAATTGGAAGAAATTTGTTTTTTAATTTTAAATCCCATAACAAAACTGTAGCATTTTTTTTCTATCCAACGACCTTATCTCATGGTCGTTTGAAAGAACAAAGTTTTTGTTGATCGCAAAGTCTTTTCTCTTGCATGCGACGACAACAATCGTTAGACACATGTCACGTGAACGTTTGGCATCTTCCACAACGTATGTTGTGCATCATGACACTTTTGCACGTCGTTCGTGAGTAGGATGTGAGATACGGTCGATAGCGCGTGGCGTTGGGGTACAATGGGGAGCTACCCATCCAGAGTGTGTCATTGTACCACGGTTGGGCCGGTGAACCTGCGGAGGACCAACGCAGTCTTGGTTTGTGTGACGGGCTGTGAAGTCTGCATCCGTAGCGTCGCAGAGTTCTTCATCGATGGCCGTGCTTGTGTTTTGTTGTCTAGGCATGCCGTGACTTGTTCGTCGTGGTCCAAGTAACAAGTCGTGGTGTCAGCTTAATCGCACTGTGCATAGGTGTCGTTTTTATGGCTATTTCTCCATTACACAATTGGCACAACTCTTCGGTATTGAATGAGAGTTGCAAAAACTCTCGACAAAGTCAACAAGACGATAAAACATTTGTACCGTGCAAAGTGAAAGTCATGTGATCAGAGAACAAAATTACGGTGTTTAGTTGATATAGACGGGCGAATTGTACGATGAGCAAAATTTTCGGCAGCAACATACTTTTTTCATTCTTACCTTTTTTCAAGTTTTACACTTTATTGTGTACTCAATACAGAAATGTTGGTGCATGCACTGTTTAGTTTCTACGTATGAACAAACAAGTTATGCCAGGATAAGTGGCATTTGATCACTACATATCCTTATAAATGGAACATTGTGAGGGATCTTAAAAAAATATGTTTTAANCTTTCAACCCAATATTGAAATCACGACGTTTTTTTCATTCTAACGACCTTGTTTTACCTTTTTTAACATTGAATTTTTTGAAAAGCGCAAATTTCTTTCCTGGCTTGTGACGATAGCCATCGTTAGACACATGTTGCGTCAACGTTCGGCATCTTCCACATGGTTTATTGTGCATCATGAACTTTTTGCACGTTGTTTGTGAGTAGGATGTCAGATAGGGTTGATAGCGCGTGGCGTTGGGGTACAATGGGGAGCTACCCATCCAGAGTGTGTCATTGTACCACGGTTGGGCCGGTGAACCTGCGGAGGACCAACGCAGTCTTGGTTTGTGTGACGGGCTGTGAAGTCTGCATCCGTAGCGTCGCACAGTTCTTCATCGATGGCCGTGCTTGTGTTTTGTTGTCTAGGCATGCCGTGACTTGTTCGTCGTGGTCCAAGTAACAAGTCGTGGTGTCAGCTTAATCGCACTGTGCATAGGTGTCGTTTTCACGGCCATTCATGCAATGCACACTCGTCACAACTCTTCCGTATGGAACGAGATTTGCAAGAACTCTCGACAAAGTCAACAAGACGGTCAAACATTTGTACCCTGCAAAGTGAAAGTCATGCGACTAGAGAATATAATTGCGGTGTTTTTTTTATAGACGGGCGAATTGTACTGTGAGCAAGTTTTTCGGCCGCAACATACTAATTTTTGTTGTTAAAAGTTTCTAAGTTTTACACTTTCTTTTGTGTTCAATATGGTAATACTAGTGCATGCATCGTATAGTTTTTACATGTGAAGAGACATGTTATGCGAGGATAAGTGGCATTTGACCACTACATGTCCATATAAATGGAATATTGTGAGGGATGTTTAAAAAATATGTTTTAAATTTTCAACCCAACATCAAAATTGCGACGTTTTTTTCATTCCAATGGCCTTGTTTTACCTTTCTTATGATAAAATTTTTCGGAAACCGCAATTGTTTTCCTGGCTTGTGACGATAGCCATCGTTACACACTTGTCACGTCAACGTTTGACATCTTTCACAAGGTGAATTGTGCATCATAACATTTTTGCACGTTGTTTGTGTCTAAGATGTGAGATAGGGTCAATAGCGTGTGGCGTTGGGGTACAATGGGGAGCTACCCATCCAGAGTGTGTCATTGTACCACGGTTGGGCCGGTGAACCTGCGGAGGACCAACGCAGTCTTGGTTCTTGTGACGGGCTGTGAAGTCTGCATCCGTAGCGTCGCATTGTTCTTCATCGATGGCCGTGTTTGTGTTTTGTTGTCTAGGCATGTCGTGACTTGTTCGTCGTGGTCCAAGTAACAAGTTGTGGTGTCAGCTTAGTCGCACTGTGCATAGGTGTCATTTTCACGGGCATTCATGCAATGCACACTCGCCACAATTCTTTGGTATGGAACAACAGTTGTACGAACTCTCGACAATGTCGACATGACATCAAACAACGCGTTTCGTGCAAAGTCACAATTGTGCCTCAACATCTGACTATGGATGATTTTGACATCGTTGACAATACTCATTATGCACCTAATTGTTTCATGACAAGGAGTGTACATCATACAACCATGGCGGTGCAAATCCAAGACAACAGAAATCACAGGTAAGCAAGGTAAGGAGGTAGGTGTAATGTACCATCAATCTTTTCCTGTCGGGATGATGCAAGGAGACATCATTTCCCAACAACCCATCAGAGGTTGACTTGGAGCTATAGCGCTCCATCTTGTACTCACCATATGGGTGTCATAGTTCCATAACGTCTGTGAACACTTAAATGAATACACGAACCAACAGTAAATAGACAGATAACAAGGTAGTGGGGTAGAAATGTCGAGAGGTAGATAGGCAAGGAGGTAGTTAAAGTTTTTGGTGGTGTAGGGGAAATGCTGTCAAAATTTTCTCAAGATATCATACATTAAATGCACAACTTTAGCGATCTACAGGGGTGAAAATATATAGAGGTAGGCAAGTAGAAAGGTAGTTAAAGTGATCCAGGTATGGGGAAAATGCTATCGGAATTTGTTCGGCGTAATTTGTGTTAGAGTTACACAAATAACATATTAGACAGGCACGAAAGTAAACAGGTAGACGAGTAGAGAAGTACATGAAATGTTCCATGTGTAGGAGAAATGTTGCCTAGATTTTTTCGGGATTGCATTAATTAAAGTTACACATGTAACAACGTACACAACCAAAAAATTACAAGGTTAAACAGGTAAAGGGTACTAAAACTTTGTAGCTGTTGAGGAAAAACTATGAAAATAAACTCGAGGTACATAGATGAAAGATGTCGTCGTATACAAAGAGAATTGTTGTCACATTAGTCTAGCTACATTGCACTTGATCTCAAAATGTCCACATGATCACCCCACAAAAAGTTGTTAGAAATATATTTGACCAAAAATATCCATATGAATAGCAACGTTTTCCTCCAATAACAGATAGACGTCCAACTAACACGTTCATGTCTTCTATACCATTGTCATTGAAGTAAACCTTACTACATTGCATTTTTAACCCAAGCACATCGTATACCTGTTTTTCCATTCGCTGTCTGAGCTCAAGTGAACGGACCAGACATTAAACGAAAGACATTGATGTAGCAACTAGGATCATGAAAGTGAACTACTTTCCATGTACTCAAAAAGAGAAAGAAAAGTGATTGAAGTCATTCCACATCAATTGTACCACATAATATGTTTATAGTGTACACAGAGGCGTTATTTATACGTTTAAATACAAGAAATAAATTTTTACACGGCAAGCTAGCTTTCCCACTTTTTTCCCATCTCTTTACACCCTTCATTCATGATGTACATGACCACTTTCCGTTTTTTATCTGGGAACACCACACAAGGGTGTTCCGTCCGTGCTCAGAAGTCCGACCGGCCATCGGAAAATAAATTCGTGTGGACGGACCAATCATAAAATCGGATTTTTTGCGAGAAAAGTGAACTAATTTCTATGTACCCGAAAAGAGGGAAAAAAAGTTATTGAAGTCATTCCAAATTAATTGTGTCACACGATATGTTCATGATGTACATGAAATAAATTATTAAACTGCAATATAGCATTCCCGTATTTTTTCCCATCTCTTTACACCCTTCGTTCATGATGTACGTGACCACTTTACGTTTTTGACCCGGGAACATCGAACAAGCATGTTCCGTCCGTCTTCAGAAGTCTGTCCTGCCGTCGGCGAAGAAATTCTGGAGGACGGACCAATCATAAAATCTGATTTTNTTCTATGTACCCGAAAAGAGGGAAAAAAAGTTATTGAAGTCATTCCAAATTAATTGTATCACACGATATGTTCATGATGTACATGAAATAAATTATTAAACTGCAATATAGCATTCCCGTATTTTTTCCCATCTCTTTACACCCTTCGTTCATGATGTACGTGACCACTTTACGTTTTTGACCCGGGAACATCAAACAAGCATGTTCCGTCCGTCTTCAGAAGTCTATCCTGCAGTCGGCGAAGAAATTCTGGAGGACGGACCAATCATAAAATCTGATTTTTTGCAAGAAAAGTGATCGCAATAAGGTTACTATGTAACCCAAAAAAGGCGATTCGCTTGCTTGCGATTCTCGCAAGGAAGGGGGGGTACACCGAAGCGAGGGGGGTGACACATCACCCCCCTCTCTTCGCTCGATCGGCGACTGAAGTCGCCGATCGGGCATGGCCATGAAAATGGATAAAACATTGTTTTAACATTTTGGATATGGCGTTGTTAATCCTTAGGGCAGTTCAGTCACGGAACCCTGATTCCCTCAGCGGTTCGATATGGGGACCCGTTTTCATTATTCTTCAACCATGGGGCCTCGACGGCCGATCTGATCGACCCTGGGGCCACGACGGTCGATCTGATCAACGTCGAGGCCTGTCGGCGATTTGCTGCCAGTGACATGCTCGATCCAGCGGATTTGCTGGTCTGCGGTCGCCCATGAAGTAGTGGTTATTGCTGAGGTTGTCACGAGAACTTGTGAAACGTCATCGGCCTCAACTTTAGAGCATTCCTAGAACGTACTAGGTCGAAAAACAATAAAATAAACGAACGGATCCTCACAATTCTTCCGATGTTCAATCACTTGGTTCAGATGCAGATATATGAAATCGTCACATTTTTTCCCAACCCGCCAAACATCCCGGAAGAAGTGGTCAGTGAACGCAATTTTTTTCCGAAGACATGGCCTGACTTTTTGGCCAACAAATCAGTAGAAGGATGGGGGAGGCAAGACACCTGACCGCGTGGATTTCGACCATTTTCACATATGAACGTACAATATAAGAAATCTTTGTGATTTAAAGACATAATTTAAAAGTAGTGCTTGGAACCATCCGCAAGCCGAAAAACACAAGAGTAACCGCTTCATTAGGCCAGCAGTCATCCAAGATAACGATGCCGGTCGCAGCCCGGCTATCTGGAGACTCGGCCGGCAAACGAGGGGCCCTCATGTTGATCGCCGCCCGAATGAGGGCCACGGCGCTAACGGGTTTGACGATGCGGGCTCTCGCGTTGGGACCAGCTTCGAACCCGGGCCCCCGGGTCAATTCAACCTAATACTTAAGTCACTAATATCTCCGGCTTATGTTGACGCTTGCGTGGATACATCAGTCATTTCACCATTTCTGATTTGGCATTTCAATATGTCGTCCTTCTGAATGAGCAAACTAATGTGTGCAATTCCAATATCGGTACACAAAAGCCTCCATTTTCAAGTGGTCACATAAACATTTACAATTTAAATTGTGAATGCAAATTCTTCCATGAAATATATTTTCACTTCCTCAATAGAAAAACATAAGCGTACTTTGTAGAAATGAAACCATGTAAGAAACGTCTTATTTGCACTCTCTCGGTGCCTTTTCCATCAACGCTGACATTCTTCCGTCAATCTAACACAAAAATTTAATAGAATCACGATTCATATGAGCATCATGACGAAACAAATAAGTGAAAGAAAACGCACCACTTCCTTAAAACTCACAGTGCTTGTTGTCCATTTTACGTGATCCTCACGTGTGAATCCTTGTCATTGGAATGAGAGTGCAACTATTTGAAACTATAAAGAAAACACAAAAATCTAGGGTACACTTTTCGCATACCCACTGTCCTCGCAACTAAAGGACGTCGTACCTGCGGTTTGCAAAAAAAGAATAGGAGGGGAACTTTGGCAAAAAAATAACTATAACGTCCACAAAAATTACATAATACTTCTTCAGGCCACTGTTTGAAACAAGTACTTCGAACGTCCACCGTGCCAAACATCGTATGGGTGACGATGTAATTCACCGCACACCCACTTTCCACACACGCCAGCGTAAGACTACAACGTTGAAACAGAAACCCAAGGTAGCATTGCGCAGCAAGGACAATGTGGAACTCATCGTTGCGAGGACACCACACATTTCCGAGATTCCAGCCTCACTCGGCGTCATTTTCATTCTGGGATAGCATTGGTTCAATGCATACGCGACACTCCTCAGTGTCCAATGATCTTGCGCCAATGACGCATCTATTGTGATCACCATCCATCCTCTGCAAGCTATATTACCAAGCAAAGTTCACTGTGTAAACCGTGTAAATCATCGTTGAACGGAAAGGAAGTGTGTTGAACAAGGGACAGAGCTCAATCCTACACTCTCTTAGCCACCGTCAGCCATAAGCAGTGCACACGGTAACCCACAACTATGTTTGCGATGGATTCACCTTACGAACCGGGACAATGTACGGGTTCGTAGTGTCACTTGGCGTACTGAACGGTACATAACTTCAGACTACGCATAATTTGTTTTTGTTCAGGTAGTGACACCGTGTCATTTCGGTGGACAAGGCGTCCTTGGCTCTGATGACATGTTATCCAAGGGGCGCATCAACGGTGGAGAAGGTCGAGGGTGGAGGACTGGATGTTATAAAGACCCCTTTCTTGCCCACCGAGCATGAATCACAATCAAGGAAGCATGGGATCTCAGAGAGGCACGTACTAGGAGCATTCATGACCGCCATCCGCCAAATTCCACATGGTTCGTGACACGTGAAGACATGGTACACGCATTGGACTAGCCATTGCCCAGTCTGAGACCATTGGAATGCCCTCGTGTATGGGAGCTATGGATCTCATCCGAGCCTACCTGTCCATGCAGATGTAACCATTCCTACAACATGTACAAATACGGAGCTGGAAATGATCACTAGCCATCTCCATTCATAGTTTTGTACAGTGTACAAAACATGGGTCGATCGGTCTATGGACATAACAACGTCAATCATATTGACGTTATTGACGCACGTACCAGCATACACACGTTCACATGGGCAACTGTTTAGAGGATGCACGGATGGGATCAAGTTGGCGCTTTGGGCGGCGAGCGTACCAGAAACAGCAAGGTATATCTCACTCCCTAGCAAGTAAAGGAGGCATGGGCTACTATGAAGGCTCGGTGGGACACCCTCGTTGCAACAGAGGTCCAACCCAGTTGAGTGAAGGACCCATGCGAACCAGAGATCATATGCTGGATACTAGGTGTTCGCATGCCAGCTACGCGTCCACCAAACACCCCTGGGCAGTGGATGCCTTGGGCTTGATACCCTCGGTGGATACTCTAGTTGTGTTTTCATGAGTTCTTCGTCAACATACCCTATGTTGTCTTCTTTGCATGTTGCACATACATTGCATTAAGTGTAGAGCTTTGCCATGAATTGTGAAGAATTTTTGCTTTTTTTTCCATTGCTGACATATAGTGGACATGTCGTACATGTTTTTTTGGTTTCTTAATGTGTTTGACCACTTGTTATGGCTCCTTGGGGTAGGGAGTGGTCATGCTTGATGTTTATGCACAAGTAAATTGTTTGTGTGTCCACTGATTTTCTAAGGTGTAGGATTCAATTCTTCATATAGTGGACATGTCGTAAATTCATGTACGGTTTCATAAACGTTTTCACCATTGACTATGTCTCTTGGTGGTCTATGGTATGTCTCATGGATGCCCTCTGTCTGGCATATAGCCTTTAGTACGGTGTATTGCAACAGACATGCAAAGCCAGAAAACAAAGGAATGCATTATTCACTCTTAGCAAAACCTACTTCAAACTAGGGTGGAAACTGTATTGTCTGATAGTGGCCGAGCAACAAAACAAAGGAATGTACTATTAATGACTAAGATTTTATCTTTTGTCATTGGTCAACAAGATCAAAAATCACAAGAGACAGTGGAGAAGACAAATTATTTTAAAAAAGACTTTTACAACATCAAGCCCAGTAGAACAAAGGTGTTAAGTCACAAGTACTGGTCCACGTTTGAATGTACATGGGTAAGCCGCGCACAAAGCAAATGACTTCACAAGCACGGCACTCTGCACCATCACTGAGCTCTAGGCATGCATCATGGAAGACTTCCCCAAAGGAGGACGCACACATGCTTGTGCATGGGTTGGCCACTTGATATCTGGCCTCCTTCACCTTTCTCTACCCTAGGTTGAGACTAGCTATCTTAGAACACATGCCTTTGGCTTCCATACACTACACATCCACTATCGTGGGCCACATATGATCTGACCCTGTGGTGGTGCACTTTGAGATTTTGTTGCCGCTTGACCACGGTCTTTAGTAGGACATAGATCTACCTCACCTGCAGAGAACACCAAAAGTAAACATAACTAAGCTGAGATTGCTGAAGTGCATTGTTCTTCACCATGGGCCATGAATGCATGTGACTCATTTCTGCATTACCTATGTTTACAAATAATGCATTGTGTTAGTTTGTCATCCTCGAAAGCATCAGAGTGGGAGGAGCCATTGGGTGACTCCCACTCTTCACTCTTAGTTGTGTCCTAGTATGAGGCACTGTCCTCATCTGACCAGTCCGATGAGGATGGACCATTGTTTGTTTTGTTCCTCGCTATGTCCGCTGGACTCCTAGGGTTCTCAACCTCCAATGAGAATGCGGGGTCTACGGCTTCACCCGCTTCTTCACTTTCACCTGCATCTTCTTCTGATGTGCCTCCTGTTATTGCTGCTGCTCCACGCACCTCACTTGCCATGGCTGCTACAGTAGCTGCATGTGCCTCACCATGTATAGTTGCACTTTCACCTGCTATGCCTGCTACTACAACCATGGCAGCCTCATAGGCTGCATCACCACCACCCTTGTCAACACCTATGGTGGCTGCTGGTCGTGCTGCTACTGTAAAATCCACTACATTGCCTCCATGTTGTCTTCCACCATCTCCGCGCACTCCGCATCCCAAGGCAAGTTGTATGGCACAAGGTGCTGCAGTGTTAGCTTGCAAGAGAGCTGGTGGGTTGGTGCATTTCCGCAGGCCATGTCTACATAGCCCAAAATGGCTAGGGTTCCTCTTGGGATGCTCGTACTGGTCCTTGCTTTTTGATTTTGGCCTCCCAGCACCACGCTTCGTGCCTGACGGCCCCCATGCATTGTCTGCGTACTACACCTCGCAAAGGATCAATTCGGGCCTGGGGTGATGGTAGGTCCTCTTTGAAGCCATTTTCATCAAGTGGATGTCAACGTACATCTCGAGGTTGACACAAGCATCCAGCAACTCACTCACGTCGTGATGGCATGGGAATCCGTACTCGGCCCACTAGCCGCACTTCATGGCATTACAGTTCACCTTGCGCCCAGAGAGAATCCTAAGCCCTAAGACCGTCCCATACAACAGACCAGCGGGGATAATGTCGTACTCCCTTGCCTTCTACGTGTAGTTCTTCACTTTTGCATCTGGGAAGGGGGCCAGCATCATCTCACACTCATGTGTTTGCTTTCGGCGCTCTGCAAACAACTTCTACATCCACACATACAACTAAGCAAAGTAGTGAAAGTGGTTAAGGTGGCGTAGGTCCATGATACGTGCGCTCAAGGAATCTACCGCCTTGCTGGTTGTGTGCCCGCCATGTGCTACAAGGATGTAGACATAGCTCCACGTGGCAAGTGGGATGCCAAGTTTTACTCTACCACAAAAAAGGTATTACAGACCTTCTGCGGATGCCTTTGCAAACTCCTCCTGTGTGCGTTTAGAGTCCCTTGCAATGAAGACATGCACGAGTGTCTAGAAGAGGTCTGCGGCGACGCGACGTGCTTTTGACTTCATGTTCTTGTGGATTTCATGTGCATAGTACGTGTGTGTAGCTTCGGGCATTTCTCGGGCCACAGGTGCAAGGAGGTCGGCGTCACGGTCCCAGATGACGGCAGTGCCACGGTTGCGGGCCGTGGGGTACGCTTGCGACAGTTGTTGCACAAACCAAGTCGAGTTGTCCTTGTCCTCTTGTCTGCACAGTGCTCACGCCATGGGCACAGAGTGGTTGTTTGCATCCTAATATTGAGCAATGAGCAGAACCAACTTAAACCCATTTTTTAGGAACGTCACATCCATGGTGATGATGCGGCGCACATGGTTCCACCCTTTACGACACACCCCAAGTGCCACAAGGGCTCAGCAAAATAACTTCTTGTTGTCCTGCTCTACGCATGCGAATGTCCAAGGGTCCACTCACTTTTGCTGCACGACATACATGTCATGGGGACGATTGTTCAACAAACATATTTGGAACATACACGTGGAAGGATGGGGAAGTAGTGTGAAAGGCTATGATTTCTCACCTCCGCAATGTATGCTGGGAAGAGGGACCACAACAATGTCTTCTCGCCCATTAGCTTCTCTTGGGCTGCCTTCTTTGCACGGTACACCAACACGTAGTGCACTTTCTCCCCTGTGCGGTCCTCAACAATCTGTAGCAACGCCTTTATGTTGGTCAACTACTTGCTTTTTATGGTTTGCTTAATGTGTTGCAGCACTGATATAGCCCAACGCGCCTGGTCGCCCTTCTTCCTGGTGGGGGAGCATTTGTGGCCATCCGGAAACCTGATCACGGCAACACTAGCATGCTTGCACTGAAAGTGCACCTTTAGAAGCCATGGGCTGCTTGTAGTCTTCCACATTCTTCAACGGACTTCAAAGCGAGTTGGCTCACCACGGACCTAGGAGACCAGCATGCCGCGAACGACTACATGGTCTTAGACAACTTCAAGACAAGCCTCCATGTTGCAAAAGGCTCGCCCACCTGGGAAATTCAGGCATCATCCTTTGCATCTACGTGCACAAGGAGGAGCGGCTTCAAAATCTCTGCGAGTTCTTTGGCGGGGGGGGGGG
>SZWC01023708.1:21987-37786 GCA_023375785.1 Penium margaritaceum
TTTTGCGCCTTGGAGTTGGTCAAAAAGGTCCTCAATCCGTGGTAAGGGGAATCGATTTTTCACCGTCAGCTTGTTCAACACCCGGTCATCCACGCACATGCGTAAACCACCGTCCTTTTTGTTCACAAAAAGGATCGGCGCACCATACGGCAAGCTACTGGGCTCAATCCACCTTTTTGCAAGGTTCTCTTTGATTTGGTGTTTGGCCTCTCACCTTTCTGCTCGACTAAGGTGATACATGGGTCTGATCGGAGGAGTCACCTCCGGTTGCAGCAGAATCATGTGGCCGATGTGTCTTTCTGGTGGAAGTCCAGCCGGTGGGTCTTGGAATACATCCGAGAACTCTGTGGAAAGAGATCTGATCTCTTGTGGCGTGTCTTCTGTCACGTCGTCCTCAACTGTCTGCAGCTGAGCCAAGAAGTATCGACAACCTTGTCGAATACGTCTCTTGACCTGTATTGCAGACAAGCTGGCATGGACTTTGAGTCAGGTCGGTGATAATTCCGTACTCGAAATCAACGTAAAGCGGCGTTGTCCTTTTCGGAGGATCAAACGCTTTGATTCAAAGCACATTAGTGGCTAGCACTAATGTGCTAGCACAGCGGTTGCCTAGCACCATAATTTTGTACAGTTGTCACCGACAACAACTGTGGCGTTCGATGGCTCGTACCTCAAGCCAACCTGTCACGTAAAGTCAAGGCTAACAAAAGAGTCGTCCCCTCCTGTGTCAGCAAGTACGTTCACGGGAGCACCAGCTAGGTGTCCTTTGAACTACATCGTCATGTTGCCCCCACTCTTCGGAGTGAACAGACTTGATGATGGCAAGCCAAGTTCGTGATAAACACGGAATCTGTACAACGGGCGTCGCAAATCCCATGATTCACCCACTCGAGTCCACATCTTGTAGGCACGTGTGAATTTGGCTAGTACCTTCCTGTCTTTAAGTTCGACTGGGTCAAAATCGTCAACTAAGGGTACTATAAACGTGATCGAACTCATTTCTTTGAGGGCATTTGCTTCGATCAGTGTGTCACACAACTCTTGTACAGTGGTCGGTGTTGCCACCTCTAAGCATGTATAATCATGCATCTCGTCCGGAGATGCAAGGTTTAGTGGGCAAGGTCGGTCAGCAAGTGTAGAATGCGGTTCAACAAGAGGAGAAAAGACAACAGAGAAATTTGAACTCGTCAAAAACTCAAATTGTTCAACATCCTCATATGAAAACATGAACCCACACTCGTGATCCAGTTATACCCCTAAGTGGTCCCCACTGACGTCACTCAGGGGTGGGGAAAACCCGTCCCACGGCCCTGTCTGTTACCACAGCCGGGCCCATTGCCGCGACTGTAAGCATATCCACTACCTTGTCCGTGGCCTCCTGCTGCACCATCCCCACGAGGTGCTACTGTTGCAGCTAACGCCGTGGCCTCTTGTCCACCCCCAGCAGCCTGAGGGCACTGAGCCCTAAAGTGGCCTGGCTGCATGCAGTAGCGGTAGAGCCCTTCACGGAAGGATGTGTTGCGATGCTCACGCGCCGCCTCCAGCTCGTCATTCTTGCGGCTGCGCTTGTTGTTGGGGCCCTTGTATCCACCAGCCTTCTTGGCTGCAGAGTTTACAGGCTGCTTGCCCTTGGCCCCGCCTCGCTTTCCAGCTGGCCCACCAGTCCTTGTAGCGTGCATATGCATATCGTGGCCTTGCTGTGCACATGCGTTTGGCCGTGCATCAGAGTAGTGCTTTGGGTTCGCCAAATACACTTGGCTCATGTAGTCGCACAATGCCCTCCAGCTTGTCCAAGCTTGGCCAGTGGTTGTCGTGGCGGTCTTGTCCTTCGGCTTCTCGCTGGCGAGACCATCACGCAAGTACTCCAGCAGCATGCACTCCGGGAACTTGAAGGTCTGAGTCCCTTGGCTCGATAGAAGCTTTTGGCTTCTTCCACGAGTGCGGCAAACTCGCTCAAGTAGAATTTGAGCGAGGTGCCGAGCTGCCTGAAGTCCTTCATCTTGTGGAAGGCGTGCTGCGCCTCCTCACGTTGGATGTACTTCTTGTGCATGATCGTGCAGAAGGCCTCCCATGGCATGGGCTGCCACTCGAGGTGCGACTGCTGCGCAGTCCACTCCTTGACCACATACTTGAAGAGTTTGTCTTCATGCTGCGTCGTGGCAAGGTCGCCCCACTGGCTGAGTGGAGCCTTATATACACGTAGGATGTGCTCCATACGGTTCAGCAAGTCGGTCAGCTTCACGCCCTTTTGGAAGATCTCTACACTGTGGAGGAAGGACGTGTTCATGACCGACCCCAAAGTCATCAAGGTAGGCAAGTCGTTGCTGCCACCGGCAGTGGCATCCGCAGCTACGGCACGCTGCGCTTGTTGCTGCATCCGCACCTAGGTCACGCTTTTTAACACCTTGTCAAGGTCGTTGCATCGGCGGCTTGCCTCATGGGCGGCCAGGCGCTGCATCTGGCGATCACGGTCAAGGTTTGTGATGCTCTGCCCGACGTGGGCTAGCAGTTTTGTGAACGCGAACTTGAGCTTTGATGTCATCAGAGCATCGGCGATAACCTCAAGGGACTCGCGTTGTCCATATACCCTTACCCACTACAAGAGGGTACGGTTCGCGTACACCCCTCCAAGGAGTCCCACCTTTTGGAGGAGACTGTCGTCGGCAATGACACTCAAGTGGGCACTGCCTTGCCCCATTACGGCCACATTGTAGGAAGGAGGGTCCGCCCCCATTCCTTCGAGTGGTGCCGTATCTCTACCATCAGTGGTGATCTTGAGTTGGCCTGCGGCCTCGGCAGTAAACTCTGCGAGCCTACAACGGTCATCGCTAATTGCCTTCACGGCGACGTCGTCCGGCTTGTTCTCGTGCGAACTTCCCGTGTGGCTACTTTCAACGCCCTTGCTGCTCTCGGTAGTCTTGCTGCTGTCAGCAGCTTCAGGCGATGCGGGAGGCGTCTTGCCCTTCTCGAGGAATCGGCTCGAGTTCGTCGCACGACGATGGCAATGGTCGCGATCCTCGTCGCCTTCGCCATCGTCGACGTTGTGCTCTTTGTCGGGGTATTCCCCCGGGGGATCCTCCTCCATCGCGTCGTCCGTCTCGTGCGAGTCGTCCATGTGCGCGTCAATGTGCTCTTCGAGCACCTTTTTGGCCTCCGCACGCTGCTCAGTATTGCCGAGGTTGAAGTCGGTTGCCTTCGGCGGTTCGGTTTCCTTTGGGTTGGCAACCGTGCTTGCGGCGGCGGCTCCCAAAATTTGGAGTCCGCCGAGAGCTCGTGGTGAGGCCGTCACCACCTTGCCCTTGTTTGTCTTGGACGGTCCGGCACTTGCCATCTCGTCGTTTGTGCAACTAGCACGTCAAGGTCGTTGTGAGGATCACCCCACAACTTAAAGGAGGGATTGCCTCCTACAATCTAGCTGTCACGACCAACGAGGAAACATCAATTTAAACTTCTATTTTCCTAGGCCGTCACGTCGGCACAAGGTTGTGGGTTTAGAAACTAATCTCCCTAAGCCGTGACTCACGGCGATAGGCACGGACTAGTACCTAGGAAAACAGAAATTTACAAGACAATGGAATGAGGAGAAATGTGAGTGCCGCTCACAAAACAAGAGCAAAGAGTGTTAAGGAGCATTCTAATAATTCCCACCAAGCCTCCCACTCTTTCTGCTCCTTCTTGTCTTCCTTTTGTCTTCTTGTCTTCCTTGGTCCTCTCTTCACGCTCCTTGACGCCTCTCGCGTTCTTGGACGACGTCTCCCTTGAGCCGGCGGCATTGGCGAGCTGCCAAAAATCTTCAAGGTGTCACCCTTCTTCTTTTTAGGGTGCTCTCAGGCCGTGAGAGTCCCTAAACTTGGGCAGAGGCGCTGTCCCAATTTTTGGATGAAGGGATTTTGAAGGAGCCTTGTCAATGGGGAGGATTTTGTGGTTTTTTAGGGTGGGAACTCTCCACCCCATCCCACAAAAATCCTTCTAGCCCTCTGGAAGTGAAGAGAGGCCTAAAGGAAGAGTCTCCACCAAGTAGAGAGTTTTTCAACGTCTCTAACACACTTTACGGCGCTTCAATCCATGGATTGTAGATGCCGTAGTCCCTTTTGGCATTTCTGCTGCTGCTTGCAGCTGCCGGCGATGTTTTATCTACGTCGTAGCCGTCGTTTCCGTCGCACTCTTGATCGCAAGGGTCATCTGGCTCTGAGAACCACTGTAACGTGTCGAGTCTCCAGCTCCTACTCTGAAGTCGTCATCAGAGTTTGCAGAATGTCATTCTCACTATGCGTCAGGGGCTTACCCCCTTCGCAGGACTAAGGGGCAATCGTCATCAATGACCCAGCGCAAGGATACTCCAATATTTCGAGTCTCCGAAGGCCCATTCCCATTTTTAACCAAACCCCTAGTTTTTGGACCCAAGCTGGGGGTTTTTACCTTGAACTCGTGTTTGCACAAGTAATTCTGTTTATCTTATGTCAAAGTTCGTCGAGAACGAACTTCGATTTACGTTTTGCCGTTCTGGGGCGAAATCGTCGTGTGCGAGGCACGCTGGCGATTTCGCGCCAGCTCTCTCTCTTGACCTCACCTTCGCTCCCCCCATCCCTCATCCTCGCTTGCTTGTTTTGCAAGGAGGGCAAGGGGGGACGAGGGAACGAGGCCACGAGGCCTCGCCCTTGTCCCCCCTCGCCCTCCTTGCAAAACAAGCCTCGTGGCCTCGTGCCCTCGCCCCCCCTCGCTCTCCTTGCAAAACAAGCAAGCTAGGACAAGGGATAGGGGGAGCGAGGGTGAGGTCGAGAGAGAGCTGGCGCGAAATCGCCAGCGTGCCTNCGCTTGCTTGTTTTGCAAGGAGGGCAAGGGGGGACGAGGGAACGAGGCCACGAGGCCTCGCCCTTGTCCCCCCTCGCCCTCCTTGCAAAACAAGCCTCGTGGCCTCGTGCCCTCGCCCCCCCCCCCCTCGTCCTCCTTGCAAAACAAGCCTCGTGGCCACGAGGCCTCGCCCTCGCCCCCCCTCGCCCTCTTTGAAAAACAAGCCTCGTGGCCTCGTGCCCTCGCCCCCCCTCGCTCTCCTTGCAAAACAAGCAAGCTAGGACAAGGGATAGGGGGAGCGAGGGTGAGGTCGAGAGAGAGCTGGCGCGAAATCGCCAGCGTGCCTGGCACGCGACGATTTTGCGCCAGAACGGCAAAACGTAAATTGAAGTTCGTTCTTGACAAACTTCGACATAAAACAAATGGAATAACTCGTGTGAACACACAAGTTCAAGGTAAAAACCCCCGGCTTGGGTCCCAAAACTAGGGGTTTGGTGAAAAACGGAAATGGGCCTCCAGAGACTCGAAATATTCGAGTCTCCCTGCTCTGGGTCGTTGATGACGATTGGCCCTCAGTCCTGCGAAGGGGGTAAACCCCTAACGCGGACTAACAACGCCATTCTATGAACTCCGACGACGACTTCAGAGCAGGAGCTGGAGACTTGACACATTACAATGGTATCACAACCAGACGACCCTTGTGACCAAGAGTTCGACGGAAACGACGGCCACGACATAGATAAAACGCCGCCGGCAGCTGCAAGCAACAGTAGAAACGCCAGAAGAGACTATGGCATCTACAATCCACGGATTGAAGCGCCGTTAAGTGCATTAGAGAGCTTGAAAAAATCTCTACTTGGTGGAGACTCTTCCTTGTAGCCTCTGTTCACTTCCAGAGGGATAGAAGGATTTTTGTGGGATGGGGTGGGGAGTTCCTACCCTAAAAAACCACAAAATCCTCCCCATTGTCAAGGCTCCTTCAAAATCCCTTCATCCAAAAATTGGGACAGCGCCCGTGCCCAAGTTTAGGGACTGTCACGTCTTGAGAGCACGCAAAAAAGAAGGGTGACACCTTGAAGATTTCTGGCGGCTCGCCAATGCCGCCGGCTCAAGGGAGACGTCGCCCAAGAACACGAGAGGCGTCAAGGAGCATGAAGAGAAGACCAAGGAAGACAAGAAGACAAGAGGAAGACAAGAAGGAGAAGAAAGAGTGGAAGGCTTGGTAGGAATTGTTAGAATTCTCATTAGCACTCTTTGCTCTTGTTTTGTGAGCGGCACTTTCATTTCTTCTCATTCCATTGTCTTGTAAATTTCTGTTTTCCTAGGTACTAGTCCTTGCCAATCGCCGCGAGTCACGGCTTAGGGAGATTAGTTTCTAAACCCATGACCTTGTGCCGACGTGGCGGCCTAGGAAAATACAACTTTGAATTGATATTGCCTCATTGATTGTGAGAGCTAGATTGTAGGAGGCGATCCCTCCTTTAAGTTGTGGGGTGATCCTCACAACGACCTTCACGTGCTAGTTGCACGAATGACGAGATGGCAAGTGCCGGACCGTCCAAGACAAACAAGGGCAAGGTGGTGACGGCCTCACCACGAGCTCTTGGCGGACTCTCAATTTTGGGAGCCGCCGCCGCCAGCACGGTTGCCAACCCAAAGGCAACCGTACCGCCAAGGGCAACCGTACCGCCGAAGGCAACCGACTTCAACCTCAGCGATACCGAGTAGCGTGCGGAGGCCAAAAAGGTGCTCAAAGAGCATGCCAACACGTACGTGGGCGACCCCCACGCGACGGACGATGTGATGGAGGAGGATCTCCCGGGGGGATACCCCGACAAAGAGCACGACGTCGACGATGGCGAAGGCAACGACGATCACGACCATCGCCATCGTCGTGCGACGAACTCGAGCTGATTCCTCGAGAAGGGCAAGACGCCCGCCGCATCGCCTGAAGCTGCCGACGGTAGCGAGACCGCCGAGAGCAGCAAGGGCGTTGAAATTAGCCACACGGGATGTTCCCGCGAGAACGAGCCGGACGACATCATCGCGAAGGCAATTCGCAATGACCGTTGTACGCTCGTGGAGTTTGCTGCCGAGGCCGCAAGCCGACTCAAGATCACCACCAATGGTGGAGATACGGCACCACTCGGAGGAATGGGGGCGGACCCTCCTTCCTTCGATGCGGCCGCAATGGGGCAAGGCAGTGCCCACTCGAGCGTTGTCGCCGACGACAGTCTCCTCTGAAAGGTGGGACTCCTTGGAGGCGTGTTTGCGAACCGTACCCTCTTGCAGTGGGTAAGGGTGTACGGACAACGTGAGGCCCTATAGGCTATCGCCGATGCTCTCACGACATCAAAGCCCAAGTTCGCGTTTGCAAACCTGCTAGCCCATGTTGAGCAGAGCATCACGGACCTTGACCATGATCGTCACCTGCAGCCCCTGGCAGCCCATGAGGCAAGCCGCCGATGCACCGACCTCGACAAGGCATTGTAGAGCATGACCCAGCTGCGGATGCAGCAAGAAGCAAGTGCAGCGCGCTGTAGCTGCGGATGCCACTGTCAGTGGCAGCGATGACTTGCCTACCTGGACGACTTTGGGGTCGGTCATGAATACGTCCTTCCTCCATAGTGTGGATATCTTCCGGAAGGGCATGAAGCTGACCGACTGGCTGAACGGCGTGGAGCACGTCCTACGTGTCCACAAGGCTCCAATCAGCCAGTGGGGCGACCTTGCCACGACGCGGCTTGAAGACAAACTCTTCAAGTATGTGGGCAGGGAGTGGACTGCGCAGAAGCCGCACCTCGAGTGGTAGCCCATGCCATGGGAGGCCTTCTTCACCATCATGCACAAGAAGCGCACCCAACGTGAGGAGGCGCAGCACGCCTTTCACAAGAGCAAGGACTTCAGGCAGCTGGGCAGCTCGCTCAAATCCTACTTGAGCGAGATCGCCGCACTCGTGGAAGAAGCCAAAAGCTTCACAGAGGGCGATGGGACGCAGAACTTCAAGTACCCAAAGTGCATGCTACTGGAGTACTTGCGTGATGGTCTTGCCAGTGAGAAGCTGAAGGACAAGACCACCACGACAGCGACTAGCCAAGCTTGGACAAGCTGGAGGGCATTGTCCGACTACATGAGCAAAGTGTATTCGGCAAACCCAAAGCATTACTCTAATGCATAGCCAAATGCACGTGCACAACAAGGTCGCGACATGCGCATGGACGCTGCAGGGGCTAGTGGGTCAGCTGGACAGCGAGGCGGGGCCAAGGGAAAGCAGCCTGCAAACCCTCCAGCCAAGAAGGCTGGTGGATACAAGGGTCCCAATAAGAAGCGCATCCGTGAGAATGACGAGCTGGAGGTGGCGTGTGAGCGTAGCAGCACATCCTTCCGTGAAGGGCTCTGCCACAACTACATGCAGCCGGGCCACTTTAGGGCTCAGTGCCCTCAGGCTGCTGGGGGTGGACAAGAGGTCGCAGCGTTAGCTACAGCAGTAGCACCTCATGGGGATGGTGCAGCAGGAGAACGCGGACAGGACCATGGACACGGTCACGGTGGTGGCAATGGGCCCGGCCGTGGTAACGGACAGGGCCGTGTGGCGGGTTTTTCCCACCCTGAGTGACGTCAGTGGGGACCACTCAAGGTTAAATCTGGATCACGAGTATGGGTTCATGTTTTGAGATGAGGATGTTAAACAATTTGAGTTTTTGACGAGTTCAAATTTCTCTATTGTCTTTTCTCCTCTTGTTGAACCGCATTCTACACTTGCTGACCGACATTTCCCACTAAACCTTGCATCTCTGGATGATATGCACGATCGTACATGCTTAGTGGTGGCGACAGCGACCACTGTGCAAGAGTTGTGTGACACAGTGATCGAAGAAAACACCCTCAAAGCAATGAGTTCAATCACGTTTGTAGTACCCTTAGTCGACGATTTCGACACAGTCAAGTTTAAAGACTGGAAGGTGCTAGCTGAATTAACACGTGCCCACAAGATATGGACTCGACTGGGTGAATCATGGGAGTTGCGACGCTTGTCATACAGATTTCGTGTTTATCATAAACTCGGCTTGACGTCATCGAGTCTGTTCACTCAGAAGAGTGGGGGAAACATGACCATGTAGTTCAAAGGATACCCAGCTGGTGCTCCCGTGAACGTACTTGCTGACATAGGAGGGGACAAATCTTTCATTAGCCTTGGTTTTACGCGATAGGTTGGCTTGAGGTACGAGCCATCAAAGGGTGCAGTTGTTGTCGGTGACAACCGTACGGTACCCGTGATCGGTACTTGTAAAGCAAAATTTTGTATTCAAGGGTACACATAGAGTGTCATGTTGAAGGTACTCTACCTTTTTGACCCGTTTGACATGGTGCTAGGCAACCCCTGGCTCCATGACAACAAGGCACTAATGTGCTTTGAATCAAAGAATTTGATCCTCCGAAAAGGACGACATAGCCTTACGTTGATTCCGAGTACGGAATTATCACCAACCCGACTCAAAGTCCATGCCAGCTTGTCCGCAATACACGTCAAGAGACGTATTCGACAAGGTTGTTGATGTTTCTTGGCTCAGCTACAGAAAGTTGAGGACGAATTGACGGAAGACACACCACAAGAGATCAGATCTCTATTGGCTGAGTTCTTGGATGTATTCCAAGACCCACCGGCTGGGCTTCCACCAGAAAGACACATGGGCAACACGATTCCGCAGAAACCGGAGGTGATTTCTCCATTCAGACCCATATATCGCCTTTGTCCAGTAGAAAGGCGAGAGGCCGAATGCCAAATCAAAGAGTACCTTGCAAAGGGGTGTACCGAGCCCAGTAGCTTGTTGTATGGTGCGCTGATCCTTTTTGTGAAGAAAAAGGACGGTAGTGTACGCATGTGAGTGGATGATCGGGCATTCAACAAGCTGACTGTGAAAAATCGATTCCCTTACCGCGGATTGATGACCTTTTTGACCAACTCCAAGGCGCAAAAGTATTTTCGTCCTTGGATTTGTCTCAAGGGTACCATCAAATCCACATCACGAAAGATGATGTGCCCAAAACCACGTTTCGAATGCACATGGGACACTATCAGTTCCGAGTGTTATGCTTCGGGCTTACGAATGCCCCGGCAACCTTCCAAGGAGAAATGAACCCAACGTTCGCCAAGCAACTCGGATAGTTTGTCTTGGTTTACATGGACGACATCTTAGTTTTCTCCAAATCAATGGAAGAGCACATGTAACATCTACGCAAAGTTCTCGCTATCCTTCAGGATTAGAAGCTCTATGCAAAAGTGAGCAAGTGCAAGTTTGCACAAGATGAACTCGAATACCTTGGAAACATCGTCGGCAAGGATGGCAACCGTGTCGACCCACAAAAGGTCCAAGCCGTTGTGGACTGGCCACGTCCCGAGAATGTTGGGAAGATACGGTCTTTCCTCGGCCTTGCAAACTACTTTCGATGGTTTATGCAAGGGTATTCGACCCTGGTAGCACCGCTAACCAGGCTCACGCAAAAAGACGTGCGTTGGCAATTCACACTTGATTGCAAGAACACTCTTCTCAAGGTCAAATGGCTCCTATCCATGGCGGCCTTCCTAGCTCTTCCGGATCCATCGCAACCGTGGGAGGTTAGATGTGATGCGTCGATAGTAGGACTCGGAGCCGACCTCATACAAAACGGTCACCCATTTGCGTATGAGAATCGGAAGCTCATTCCTGCGGAAACACGGTACACGACCCGGGATCAAGAGCTCCTTGCGATAGTACACGCTTTCAAGATGTGGCGTTGCTACCTCGAGGGTGCTGAAGGGGGTGTGACGGTCATGACCGACCATAATCCATTGGTGTTTTTCCAAACGCAACCGAACCTGTCAAGACAACAGGCGCGTTGGAGCGAATACTTGAGTCGATTCTCATTTAAATGGGAACATCGGCCAGGACGCATCAATGTGACCAATCCACTAAGCCGACAGTGTGTGGAAATTAAAGCAATGACCGAGGTCAATGGGTGTTTCATGGCCATTGCAACAGCAACATTCCAACCACCGGATCCCCGTGCACCTCTGCGGCAACCACCACGAGAGTTTGTCCATTACAACGGTTTTGTAAACAGGATCCAGATGGGATACTATGTGGATTCTTGGTTTCAAGACTCTCAAAATCTGGACAAGTACGGCTTGGTGGGGGCCGGAGGAATCTTTTGGCATGGAGAACAAGTTGTTGTATCAAACTTGGGAGACCTTCGAGCAAAGGTTATCTCCTAGTTCCACGACCCTCCAATCAAAGGTCATGTGGGACCCCGAAAGACCAGATAGGCGCTCTCGGACCACTATTGGTGGCCAGGGTGGAGTGTTGATGTCCGTAAGTATTGCATGACATGCGGCCCATGTCTTCGGAATAAGGCTAGTAACAAGAAGCCTGTTGGACTCCTCTAACAGCTTCCCATTCCTGGGACTCCATGGCAGTGCGTCAGCATGGACTTTATTCCTGGTCTTCCGGACATGGCCCACGGCCATAATGCAATACTAATGGTTGTGGATCTTTTGATGAAGATGACACATTTCATTCCTACAACCACTCACGTGAATGCAGAGGAGACCGCTCGTCTCTTCTTTGAGGGTGTCGTAAAGTACCACGGCTTGCCGTTGCGCATTATCTTCGATCGAGATCGAAAATTTGCTAGTACGTTCTGGCAAAATATGCACAAATTCTTCGGCAGTGAGTCGTAAATGTCGACAGAATTTCACCCTCAAACTGACGAACAAACAGAGCGCATGAATTGCACTCTGGAGAAGATGCTCCATATGTACGTGGACCCTCCCATGCATGATTGGGACAAATTCCTAGCATCGGCAGAGTTTGCGGTGAATAACTCGGTGAACGAGTCTACACAGTTCACACCGTTTGTGTTGAAGAGTGGTCGGCATCTAGTGGTACCCTCTTCATTGGTGAAGAGTGGGAGTACAGGAGGGTAGGTTCCTTCTGCTAAAGCCTTTGCCGAGCGCATAGACTCCTTGTTACAGGAGGCGAAGGGTCACCTTCAAGCAGCTCGGCAGTGACAAAAGGCATATGCCGACAGAGGTTGCCGGGAGGTCTCGTTTGACATCACTGACGAAGTGCTGCTTGGCACTAAATACATTCGGCTGAAGTCGCCAGGGGCAAGAAAACTTTTACCGAAGTGGATTGGGTCGTTTCCCATTGTGGCACGCATCGGGCCAGTGGCATACCAATTGCTGCTTTTGTCGAGTATGAAGATACATGACGTGTTCCATGTTAGCCTGCTAGCTCCATACATGGTAGAAGGAACCGTTCAGCCACCGCCAATGGTCCTGGCTGCCGACAACCAATACGACATCCTTCACCTACTCCAGCACCAAGAGCGTACTCTTCGGTCACGCGTTGTCAGGGAGTACCTCGTTCATTGGGCCGTTTGTGGACCTGAACATAATTCATGGGAGCCCGAATCTTGGTTGCCCACAGGGGTGGTCAACAAGTACTGGAGCGAGCTTGCAGCTCGCACACACCGACGCGTGGCAGGAGGTACCACCTGAACGCGGAAAAAGTAAACAACATTCCCAATGGGCAGCATTCATGGACAGCGACTAAAGGAGGTTGGGGACGCCCAACATGGTTGTCGCGCGGACGCTCCAGCCTAAAGGGGGGAGGCCGCTAGCCGTGCTGACCAACAAGTTGGAGCTTAGGTCTAAGTGTCATGCATGTGTTCATGTCTAGCTGGACATTGAAATTATTGATTTTCTTTCACCATGTTGATGACTCACTGACTAACAATCCTACTTGTTGTTCATGAACCGGGACGGTTCATAATAAGTGGGGTGGAATGTAGCGGGAGGGTCGGTTCGGCCCTCCCTTCTCGCTGAAGCGAGGGGAGGTTGCGCACCACCCCTCGCGTTAGCGAGAGCTGGCCGGCGGCCAGCACTTCGCTGGACGCCGGCCAGCTCCATGCCCGCCGGCTGGACGGCCGGCGGCCGGCCAAGCGACCAGCCGGCCACCAGCCGGCGAGCCGCCAGCCGCCGATCGCGGGCTCAGCGTGATCGGCGGCTGAGAGGCCACGAGGGCCTCGAGGGCGAGGCCTTGTGGCCTTGTGCCCTCGCCCCCCCTCGCCCTCCTTGAAAAACAAGCAAGCGAGGACGAGGGATAGGGGGAGCGAGGGTGAGGTCAAGAGAGAGCTGGCGCGAAATCGCCAGCGTGCCTCGCACGCGACAATTTTGTGCCAAAACGGCTGAACGTAAATCGAAGTTCATTCTCGACAAACTTCGACATAAAAAAAACAGAATAACTCCTGCAAACACACGAGTTCGAGGTATAAACCCCTGGTTTGGGTCCCAGAACTAGGGGTTTGGTTAAAAACGGAAATGGGCCTCCGGAGACTCAATACATTTGAGTCTCTCTACTCTCGGTCGTTGATGACGATTGCCCGTCAGTCCTGCGAAGGGGGTAAACCCCTGACGCGGACTGAGAACGCCATTCCGTGAACTTCGACGACGACTTCAGAGCAGGAGTTGGAGACTCGACACGTTACATGGGCCTTCCCCCAAAATTCCATCTGAAATTTATGACTAAATGATGATGTTGTGGTCATGCTATGGGTAGTCTTGACAGAATTAAACTTTAAAAATTACGTGGAAAGTGTACCCCATTCAAAATTCTCATTTGTACATAATGATGGAATACATGTAGAATTCGACATGGTTCCATCAATTAAATTCAATTTGATTTTTTGTTTTTTTTTGTTTTCAGGAATGTTGCAACCCCATGAGTGGGGTTTTGGACAAGGATTGAGGCTTATAAACTAGGAATTACGATGTTAATAGAGTTCATCAAGGTTTTGAAAATGCCACACAGATTTGTCAAACCCTTTTCAGTAAATCAAAATTTTTACTTCTGTGGATGCGCAAAGAAGGTTTCTAAGTATGAATATGAGCAATTGTTTTGGAATTCGTATCTAAAGTATAAAACTCAACTTTTCACATGAGCATGCAATTCTTTCAACAACGTCTTTGATTACATTGACGATGCACACAAATTCATCAAGTTTTTGGAGCTTGTTCCTCCATGTTGCACCACCTTCCTACTTTCCCCTGTTGCAATCCATGATTATATTGAAAGCTTGCAAATGAATCGCCATGCCTAGTCTCGTAGCCAGAGAAACATTGAAAGCACATTAAACACTTCTGTGATGGAATAAGACTAGGCCGAATTGACCAGGGGGCCCTGGTTTACGTCCTATCCTGATGCGAGGACCCGCATCGCCGAATCCATCAGCTCCAAAGCCCGCATTCACGCGTCGACAAACGCGAGGGCCCTACCGAGGGCCTCGCGATTCGCGAGAGCCGGTTGAAGAGCCGGTCCATGGCTCCCCGCCATCAGAAGAAGGCCAGAGTCGATTGCATCCTGTGAAGTCGCCGAACAACAAACTCTAAATGAAGTTATTCAAGACAAACTAAAGAAAACACCTGGGTTTGATGTATAAACGAAAACGTCTCAATTGCAGCTGTTTGCAAAGCCTCTGACAAGGTCTTTCTGTCGCAGAACATGGGATAAACATGTTGCGAGGGTCTCTTCTAATTAGGTGGGCTGCAAAAATTCAGAAGCGACATTGCCGCGTCAAAAAAATTAACGACGGAGTGGTATGTTCAAATGCAACGTCTATCGCGAATGGCTGATCAAAGCACAAACAGGTTTGCAGAAGTTGAAAACAAAAGACATGCCAACAGTACGTACACAAGGACAAAACCGACAAGCAGCATTTTTAATCACAATACATTTTAACATTTTAACACGACAAAATGTCTAAGCGGAGGAATCAATACAAATTCAAAATAAAATATCATGTAGATATTATAAGCATGTATTCAACGTGATGAAAGATGAATTGAAACTCCGTGAATTTTGTACATGACCATGTGAACATACTTCTTTCACATACACACCATCCTACATAACATTGTGAAAATCATCTATCAGTATAAATCTAAGCTAGAAAAATCATAAATCAATAAAATAAATTTGGATGAAGATATGTATGTAGATGTACGTATATAATATCCATAATGATGTGATTTGTTTTTGGATAAAACTCAAAGGAAAAAATATTACATTCATAAAACTAGAATAATACACACGAATATTGATGTAAATGTGGTAGTGCACATAAGTTTAGAAACTTAACATGATTTTATGTATGAATATAAAGTATACATATAGAGACTAACATCATACATGTATTTAGATGCATGATGTAACATTTTAGTTAGATAAAAATGAAACTAACATAAATGCATCAACATAGATATAGATATCTATAGATTGAATATAGATATTCATGTATGAAAATATCAAAAAAAATATGAATATCTATATGAATATTGACATCAACAAAAATATGTATACATGTATGTTTAGAAAGTTGGATATATATAGGTATCAATGGAAAGATACACATAGACATAAGAACATATTAACATATAGATATGGATAAACATATACATGTAAATGTATGTATGGATAGAAGTGTGGATACAAACATAAATGAAGTTCTAGATACGTATATGAATTCAAATACGTAAAAATATAAAGATATAAATAGAAGTAGGAATAGGTACACATGTTCATATACATATACATGTAGACATAAACATACAAATATAGAAAACATTGACATAGATATAAGTATACATATCGATATAGACATACATATAGATAAAGACATATGCATACACATAGATATAGATGTAGAAGTAGGCATAAATATGGATATAGATATAGATATAGATATAGATGAGGATATAGATATAGATATACATACAGATATAGATATAGATATATATATAGATATAGATATAGATATAGATATGGATATAGATATAGATATAGATATAGATATAGATATAGATATAGATATAGATATAGATATAGATATAGATAAAGATATAGATATAGATATAGATATAGATATGGATATAGATATAGATATAGATATAGATATAGATATAGATATA
>SZWC01023709.1:14747-36275 GCA_023375785.1 Penium margaritaceum
CCAACCTTGACGTCCATCACCACAGTAGTAGCAGGCGAACGCGCAGGGCGCCTGCTCAGATATCCGCGCACTCATCTCGTGTGCTGGATGATGGATAGGTACCGAGGGCACCTACTCCCGGTGGTAAACACCAAGCCATGGGAGAGAATGGGGCCAGTAGGTACTGTCACTCCTAGAGATCACGGCGTCCGGGTCAGCAGACGTGACCAGACAGGACGAGCTGCACTGCCGCAGCACGCTCGTGGACTAGAGTCTGACAAGCTGCGGCCACTAATGCTGCTGCCGCTAATAGAGCAAAGACGGCTCCAAGACGAGAAGGGGTGGCGGCTGCGGGTGTGGCTGCTGCTCCAAGATGTGAGCGACCCAGCCCTCGGAGATGGACAGACTCGAATCCGGCATCGATCACTCGGAGTACACTACGCACACCAATCCACGGGCCCCAGGGAGACGCCGGCCCGCGACACGTGTCGAAGTGGAGATCGCTGCCGACGACAGTCCGCTGTCGGCTCTGAAGGCGAAAGTGCAAGCTCTCGCGCAGCCGCTGCACTAAGTAGTCGTCGACACTCCACTGCTTGATGCTGCTATTGCTGCAATGAAGTTGCGGCTCCTGCGGCGGCGGTAGTTGGAAGAGTACCCTTTTTTTTGTCGTGTTTCACACACACTAGCCGTCAGGCCCCCCTTTTTTTTCTTCTTCTCTTTCTTGCCCTCGGCCACCCCCTCTTTTTTTTCTCTCTCTTCAATCTTTTTCAAGCGTATCCCCTTTTGTAGTTTTTGTTCCTCGCCCCCCCCCCTTTCCCTCGATTGCCCCTCAGGTGGGCGAACTCAGAAAATAAGGAAGGGGGGGGGCGTCCGGCCTGTCCAGCCCTCCAACCCGTACACGCTCGCTCGCTCGCTCGCTGAGCGAGCGAGTGAGCGAGTGAGCGAGTGGCCGCCGAGGGGGGGGGGGTCCGCCCCTCTCCACCATCGGCCCCTCCGTCGGTTGGCCGACGGGGCCGACGGGCCCCTCCGAGGGGCCCCTCAGAGGGGCACGACGGGGCCCTCCGAGGGCCCCCTCTAAAGGAGGGGAAGGGGGGGGGCGNNNGAGTGGCCGCCGGGGGGGGGGGGGTCCGCCCCTCTCCACCATCGGCCCCTCCGTCGGTTGGCCGACGGGGCCGACGGGCCCCTCCGAGGGGCCCCTCAGAGGGGCACGACGGGGCCCTCCGAGGGCCCCCTCTAAAGGAGGGGAAGGGGGGGGGCGAAAGGGGCCGAAGGGCTCCCCGACCCTCGGAGAGGCCCCCTGATGGGGAACGAGGGGGCCCCTCCGAGGGGGCTGGGGCCCTCACAGGAGGGCTACGAGGCCCTCCAGTAGCAGCAGCTGCAGCGGCGGGTGCAGCTGCTGCTGCTGCTTCCGCCGCTGCTGCTGCTGCTACTCTGCGCAACAGCTGCTGCTGCTACTGCTTGATGCTGCCGCCGCTGCTGGCTCTACTTTTCTTTGTTTTTTTTGTTTCCTTTTGCTCTGCACACTACTGCTACTGCTGCTGCTGGGGCTGCTACTGCTGCTGCTGCGGCTGCTGCTGCTGCTGCTGCTACTGGTGCTGCTACTGCTAAAGCTACTGCTGCTGCTGCTGCTTCTGCTACTGCTACGTCGCTGCTTGCTGATGCACAGTGCTGCTTCTGCTCGCTGCTGTTGCTCGCTGCTGCCACGGCTGCAAGTTGCTGCTGCGTCGTTACTGCTCGTACACGCTGCTGCTGCCAACGCGTGCTATTGCTACTGCTGCTGCTACTGCTTCTCACCGCCCCTATGGCGTTCACGTGCAGTCGCTTTACGATCCCTCACGCTGTTGCCGACGTGGCGCCACGTGGCGCATTCTCTTAGCGTTCCGCCCACTATTGCTGCTTCTGCTGCTCACACGCCCCCCTACGCTCTAATACCAAATTGGAAATAATTTTAGGGCATGCAGGCCCATGCAAGAACAAACATGAGCTCTGTGTGTGAGTGCGATGCAAGACGGCAAGAATTTGGCTAAGTCTGGAACACTGAATATAAAGAACAAGGAGAGATAACAAATGAGCCCCTAGCGAGCTTAAGTAGGGGCGCCGGCAGCTAGCCGCACCGGGCCCCGTCACCCCTGCTGAGCCCAAACAGGTCAGCGGGGAGAACACACTGCGTACACCACGATAACAATAACGGTGGACTCCTCGAGGCACCGGAACGGCTCTCCGAGTACCCGGGTCTCGACCACCGAGAAAACAGGAACAGTGCCAGAAAATCTTAGAATCAGCGTCCAGACATCACACACGGCTTTCCAAACATCGGAAGCCCCACAACAGCCATCGGGTCTCCTCGTGGCACCGATGTAGTCCACCGAGTGCGCGGGTCTCAACCCACCGAGAAAACTCTCCTAGCTCCCGACAAGCCCACAAGGCTACCGGAATGCATCGACCGCGTCTCGCCGGCGCTATTGTAGGTGCTGGAGAAGTCTCGGTGCAGTCCGGAGGCCCGTCGTGTCGTTACGCCCTCCTCCGCCATATACCCCGAATGTGGGTATATCGGTAAACTAGCAGTGTCGGTCGTGACGGGTGGAAGCCAGACAAACCAACACTTCCAGCGTCTCGGACGCCGGTCGGTGCCTTCAATCACAGAGCGACCAAGATTGGCGGATGCCCAGCGCCCTCGGTGTGATCCGGACGAGATTGTCCGGATTTGCGGCAGTCCGTCTGCTGTCCGTCGATCTCTTGCTCGTCGGCTTCGAGAGGAGCTCACACCCTCACTCTCGATGACGCAATGGCCCAGATCCTCCGATGTTGTAAACTATCGATCCGCCATTCCTTCCATCTTTACAAAGCCTCTAGTACCTCCTATTCTGCTGAGAATATCTCTGCTTCTTCGGCTAAAAGCCACGTCAGCTGCTTCGGACCAAGAGGAGTGCATGCTTACAATCTCCGTCGCTCTCGGTGCTCCTCTTGCTTAACCACTCTGTTTGCTTGCACAATTTCCGTCGGAATACATGGACCCTGTCCGGATGAAGCTTCCAGTACACAGGTACTCTGAAAGGCCGCGGCAGGCACTGTGAGCGGGTTCGACTCCCCACGTAGCGTTATTGACCCTGCCTCCGGGTAGGGTCCAAAGAGTCCATATGTAGACAGGAGGGACAGGAGAGAGACTGGCAATCTCTCGCCCGCCTCTCTTGTTATTTCTCCAAGCTCTGTCCGGAAGTATGCCACTTTTGGTCATGGTCCAGTTCGAGCACAAAGTATACCACGTTTGTGCCCGAACTATGCCACTTTTCCAACATCCCCCCCCCCCCCCCCCCCCCCCCCCCCCCCCCCCCCCCCCCCCCCCTCGTATCACAATCCAGAGAAGCCAGTGCGTATGGTGGAAATTTTTGCCCTCTCCCAAAAGCACCCAAGCCAAAAGTGGACAGACCGAGGCATGACCGGAAGAGAGGGCACCGAGCGAGTTCCCCCTCCCCCCTCCTCCCTCCCCCGTGCATCGCAAACCCACAAAGACGGGAATCGAGGACGGATGAAGATGGTTGGAGGAAAAAAGAAGAGGGAGGCAAGGGACAGATGGCGGAGGAAGGGGGTTGGAGAACCATGACCATGTCGTCTCCCACTTGCCCTCCTGTCACCCGGAGAGCACCAGAAAAACTGCAGAATTAAGGAGCCAAGAATATTGGAGAAGGCTGGACAGTGGTCCCACCGCAGGGAGGAAGGAGGCGGGCAAAGAACAGGTGGCAAACCCAGCGAGAAGAGAGGAAAAGAAAAAGGAGGCAGTGAAGGTTGGAATGCCAGACGGCGTGGGAGTGGACCAAGAGGCCGCAAAGGAGGCTGCCTGGCATTGCCCCGCCTTCACCACGATGAGGAATGCAGAAAAGCAGAATCATATCCAGAGAGTGGGACGGGAAGAAGGAGATGACCCCCCGTGGGATGCAGCCCAGAGGGCGCACGGAGGGAGGAAGTGGGAGGATGGAGAATGAGGTCCAGTTGGAGGCGGGATGGCAGCAGGAAAGGTGGTGCCGCGTAGCGAGGACCCAGGTGCAAGGGCGGCAGAGAGCGTGAAGGACAACGCGCAAAGAATTTGGAGGGAGGTTGACCGAGAAGAGGCAAGCAGAAGCAGTAGGGAGCGCAGGCTATGGGACCCAATGCACCCACTTGTTCCAATTCATATGGGGGGAACCAGGAGGGAGCAAGGGGTTACCAGGGGAAAGAGGAGGGGCCCGAGGGAAGCCACCCGACCCGACGCCTCATATGGAGGGGCCGGGGAGGCCACCAACGGACTGAGTTAGCAGGGGAGCTAGGGAGGGTCAGTAGTGAGGCCAAGGCGAGCGTAGAGGGAGTTATGACGGTTGGCGGAGAGAGCTATGGTGAAGATGTCCGCAGTCTGGATGGCAGTGAGGATGTAGGACATATGGACTTCACCATCAGCGACGGCGTCATGGACGTGATGATACTTTCAATGCACATGTTTAGTGCGATCATAGAGCACAGGATCTTCAGAGAGGGTGATGGCACCCTCGTTATCACAGTGAATCAGAGTGGCGTCGAGCTGGGCTTAGCCTAATTTAGCCAGAAGCATGAGGGCCAGACGGCTTTGCATGTGCTTTCACTCTCAGCGATGTACTCAGCCCCGGTGGAAGGGAGAGCGACCACAGGTTGTTTCCTGGAGCTCCAGCGAACTGGGCCTCCATTGAGCATGAAGACCTATCCGGAGGTGGACTTGCTGGTGGACTGATCTCCCGAGAGATCAGCGTCGCAGTTACCGATGAGATTGCTGTCACCACCTGAAGCGTAGCGGATGTTGAGTGTAGACGTGTTCTGAGGGTAGCTGATGCTCCGATGACCTGAGCTATTGTGGGAGCATGGCAGCCTTGGCTGAGAATTCCGACGGTGTTGGACAGATCAGGCCGCGTGGAGACCAACGCGTACATCATGGAGCCCACAATGCTGGGATAAGCTTGGCGTTGGTAGGGCTAGCAAGGTCGTTGGTTGTAGAGGGTTTGGTGAGCCCGTGTTGCGCGGCAAGTGGCGTAGCGATGGGGGAAGCTGCCAGGTCCAAACTTGTCTGCTACTCGTTGAGCGTCTGTGGCTTCAGTGAGAGTAACAAGGTTTTGAGCCATTTCATGTTGTATCTGAATGCTGAGGTAGTAATGGAGTGGACCCATGTCAGAAATTTCAAAGCGGTTGGAGAGAGCAGCTTTGAAAGTGGAGATCACTGTTAGATCAGATCCAAACAAGATTAAGTCCTCAACATAAAGAATCACCCCCAGAGCTTGAGGATGGGGGCAAAAGTAGACAGAGTAATCGGAGTGAAGGTGATCAAGGACTTGGGAGATGAGAAACTGATGGATCTTGATTTTCCATCAGCGTGGAGCCTGCTTGAGACCGTACAGGGAGCGATTGAGCTTATAGACCATGTCGGGCTGGGAAGAGTCAATGAACCCGTCAGGTTGCTGAATGTAGATGACTTCAGCAAGATCCCCATCAAAGAAAGCGCTCTTCACGTCCATTTGATGAAGATGCCAGTTGTTGGCAGCAGCGAGAGGCAAGATCACACGAATGAAGGAGTACTTGGCCACAGGAGCAAATGTATCATTGTAGTTGATGCCAAGAATATGGTTGTAGCCATGGACAACCAGCCTGGCTTTGTGGCGATCAGGTTCTCCTGCTCTGTTCAGTTTGCAGTGAAAGACCCATGTGCACGTGACTGCGGGTTGACCGGTTGCTTTCGGTACCAGGGTCCACGTGTTTTGCTTGCAAGGCTGAGCAAACTCTTCTTCTGCTGCTTGTCACCATTTTTCACCTTCTGGTTGTCGCATGGCGTCTTTGTAGCTGACAGGATAAACGACTTGTGTGAGAAGAGCGCAGTCTTCTGGTAGCTAGTCTTCCAAGTGATCTGTGGTGTTGAGAGAACTCAGCTGAAGAAAAGAGAGAGGTCTTGTGACGCGTGTATATTTGGAGGGCAGTGAAGTTGCTAGTAGTTGGAGTAATGGTTGAGACCGATGGAGCAGATGGAGCAAATGGAGCAGATGGAGCACATGGAGCAGATGAAGAGGGTGCAAGGGGTGGTAGAACGCCGCCATGTTCGTCGAGAGTCTGGTCCCTATAGAGGATAGTTGGTTCAACCACGGGGTCAACGTTCAGAACTGTGGTCAAGGTTGGAGTGCTGGCAGAACTTGGTCTATCGGTGAAGATCTCGTCGAAAATGGAAGAGCGGCTGCAAACGGCCGATCTGGTGGTTGGATCCCAGAGATGGTAGATGTCACAGTGATCTTCATATCCCAGAAAAATGCAGCCTTTGGATCCAGGCTAAAGTTTGGTTCTTTCAGGAGGACGTACCCAAGCGTGAGATGTGCAACTGAATAGCTGAAGATGTCCTCCATATGGGCGATTTCCGTGCCATGCTTCATATGGTGTAGCAGTTCCTGCAGGAAGCTTGGATGTGGGCAGCCGATTAGTGATGCAAGCTGCTGTTGATAGCGCTTCTGCCCAGAAGTCTGAGGAGAGTCCTGCTGTGTACAGCATGATCCTTGCCCGTTCCAAGAGGGTCTGATTCATGCGTCCAGCACGCCCATTTTATCGTGGCATATATGTTACTGTTTGTTGATGTTGGATTCTCTTTGCTGCATAGAAGGCTGAGAGCTTTTTGTTGCTGAATTCCGTAGATGTTGCTGCAAATCCTTTTTATGGTATGGTCCTTCTCGTTCTCAACCAGGCAAATCCATATCTTGAGGATGTCAGAAACTTTGGACTTGTAGCGCAGCACTTTTACCCACACCATGTGAGTGTAGTCATCACGGATCACCAGGAAGTAGTGCTTGTTTGAAAGAGAAACTTTGCATTTGTAGCATAAGTCAACATGAGTGAGTTCGATAGGAGATGCTCTGCTCGTTGTTTTGTGACTTGTATGTTTTGGCTGCTTACGCTTTCCTGTCAAACATCCCCACAGTCTTGGGGATGTTCAGGGTCGTGGGAAGATTGTGCACCAATTGATTTGCAGCCATGTGATGTAGAGTTGTGTGATACACGTGTACCAATATCTTGTGCCAGATTTCAAGTGACTGTAGTTGGTATGCAATGGGTTCTGTGATGACTAGGAAACCAGGGTTCCCGATCGATCCTTCAGTAACCATAAATGCAATGTCTGACTTCTGGAGATTATGATGGCGCTTCAGCTCTGTCCAGAAGGGTTACATTTACCACATGAGTTGCAAGTGCTGCCAAATGATGCTTTTCATTGAGAATTTATCAGTTCTTTTTGGTGTCAAAGAGGACTCTGAGGCCTTTGCTGTTCAGTTGTATCACAGAAAAAAGGCAGGCAGCCAGATCCGGGACATAGCAAAAAACATCGTTGAGGCTTCTGGTAACAGCCTTTTCCTTAAGTTGAATGTTCATGCGTGCTGTGCCTTGGCCATATGCTGGAATGACATGGCCATCTCCAACGCGAACCCCTCTTGGCTTTTGAAATGGAGTGAATTGTGTGAAACACTCCCTTTTGCATGTCATGTGCTTTATACGGACAGAGACCAGAATCCAGGCAAGAAGACCGGCTGCTGCAAGAAATGCACTATCAATTGTGCACATACCCAGATCTTCAAAGATCTCCCCATCCTCCTTCATATTCAGGTCTTGTGACTTAGGGACTTCATCATCCGTGAATGCGGAGAAAACAGGAGTGTCTTCAGCCGTCTTCTCACAGGATTGAGTTGAAGAGAATTGAGTGGTCTCCACTGAGGGTTCAGCAATGTCCCCTACAAGATCAGAGACGTTTTCTAGAAGATTGGAAATCATAGTAGCACGTCCTGATTCCTCTGTTGTGGTCAGGAAAGCTTGGTGGCCAGGTCGTTGAGGTCGTTGTTGTAGTTGTTGGAAGCGTCGTCCATTCAGGCACCTTTTTGGACAATCCAGTTAGATGTGTCCTTTGACTCCGCATGTACAGCAGATTCAGTCATCGGGAGGTACCTAGGGTCTTGGAGAATGTGTTCCCTGTGAATGTGGAAAGCTTGAGAATGATGAGGCCATTGCTCCTTGACTGGCTGGAGAACTGTTACCGTAGCTGGAGCATTTCTTGGTCCTTTGGCCTCGGTACTTTGCAGCCAGAGCAGCCTCTCCTCCGTTCTCCTTTACAAAGAGGTTTTCAACTTTGGCCAGTTCTTCAGTGGTCTTTTCCAGTGAATTTTGAAAGCCTTTGACAGCTCCGATGGCTGCTGCTGCTGCTCTTCCAGCAGCTGGATCAGCGGCACTGGCAGCATCTGCTATTGCTTGATGAAATGTTCAAGTTGATTTGCGACTGAGTTTCCTTGATTCTGATAAGTCTGCAGGCGATGAATGGTGTCCTTGAATCTGGAAGGGAGTCCACAGAACAATGTCAGGATCATGATACGATCTGAGATGGGTTCTCCCATGGCCACAATTTTGGCAGATATATCCTTGAGATGCGACACATGATCTTCAAATCTGGTGCCTTCTTCCATTCGCTGAGTGTGGAAGGCAGTGAGTGATTCTCCCAGTTCAACGTCGCTGCTTTTTTTTTATCTTGTCTCCAGGGATTTCTATGCCTTTCATAGGCAAAATGTGGCGTTGTTGTCTCTCGTCAGAAATTTCAGACATTCAGTTAGTTACATGGCCAGGATAGAGAATGCTTGATCACACCGTCGTTGCCGTATGAGCCTCTCTTCATCTGTTGCTCCGTCACGTAGTATCTCTGTTGGTGGGTCTGACACAACTCCCCACAAGACTTTGTTGAGGAACACCATGCATGTATTGAAAGCAAACATAGCATAGTCATCGCTTTCAAAGAGTGGAACCTTGAAGTATTCGCCATTGCCACTTCATATCGAGGCCATTATGGATGGTCTTGTCTGCACCATCCGCTCTGATACCAAATGTGAAAAACAAGATCTTTTCTCAGGAACTTTTAGGTTCTTCAAGACTTGTTAACATGCTTTTCTTGTTCATCCACACTCGGCACAGATGCTTGTCCCTGATGTTACACTCTGCACAGTTTTCAAGAGGTTACACACGGTACACATACACACGACTCGTCTTCTGCCAATTCCAATGATAGGCTGTACGCCAGAAATGGTTGACTATCGACAAAGCAAAGAACAAAAGAACCTATTACCTCTTTGTCCTTTTCTGACAGCTAGGAACAGCAATGAGCGACTGGAAAAGCTGGTGTCTGACTTTCCGGTCTGTTTGAGTTTGCTTCCAGCATCTTGGACGCAGGTCGGTGCCTTCAATAACCGAGCAACCAAGGTTTGCGGATGCCCAGCGCCCTCGGTGCGATCCACTGACAAGATCGTCCAGATCTGCGATATTCCATCTACTGTCCGCTGATCTCGTGTTTGTCAGCTTCAAGAGGAGCTCACGCTCTCACTCTCGATGATGCAATGGCCCAGATCCTCCGATGTTGTTGCAGGCCATCGATCCGCCGTTCCTTGCACCTTTACAACGTCTGTGGTAATACCTGTTCTACAGAGCATATCTCTGCTTCTTTGACTGAAAACCATGTTAGCTACTTTGGACCGAGAGGAGCGCATGCTTACACTCTCCGTCGCTCTCGGTTCTCCTCTTGCTGAACCACTCTGTTTGCTTGCGCAATTTCCTCCAGAGTATATGCACCCTGTCTACATCAAGCTGCCAGTACACAAGTAATCTGAAAGGCCGCGGCAGGCACTATGAGCAGGTTTGACTCCCGACACAGTATGACTGACCCTGCCTCCGGGTAGGGTCCGGAGAGTCCATAGGTAGACAGGAGGGACGGGAGAGAGACTGTCAATCTCTCTCCCGTTGTTCACTTTCCAAGCTCTGTCCGGACGTATGCCATTTTTGGTCATGGTCCAATTCAAGCACAAATTATACCACGTTTGTGCCCGAACTATGCCATTTTCCAACACAATGCATAGGCTACGTTGCCCACCTGGAAGTCGAGTTTGACCTCACGGCATTGACATTGAGGGCACCTACTCACCAATCCACAGCCTCCCCTAAGGATCATCACATGGGAAATAATGCAGCTCCCCCAGGATTCACATGAAAGAACTGAGAAAAACCAAGAAATCCTCCTCCACAAGCAAAAAACAAAGTCAAGGAGGTACTCAAGATGTCATCATGCCATCCTATGTCACATCCTAAGAGATTGCAACAGCACCCAGGAGAAACTGGCTCCAAGGTGATGAGCTCCCGTCTTAAGAGGTAAATCTCCAGGAGCAGCCATGTCACTCAGCCCCCTGTACTATTGTGTGCCTTGAGCTTCACTTCAGTTTATTCACCTGCAATGATAGTGTGCTTGTGTGTGAAGAGATTCAAGAGATCACTTGCGTTTCTTACACCCATTACCAATACTCCCCCATGACCCACAAACAGACAAACAGTCCACAGATACATGAGAGTGAGAACAACGCACGATCATGGAATTGGAAACAATGATTCACGAGGTGCACTCACATCAATCTGGGACATTACAAGCACGCAAGAGGCCAACAACATGCACAGATTAACATGCCACTGTTGAGAGCTTTGGTGAGAAAACTTGCATGCAGTTGACGAGTATCGACCCAGAAAACATGAACCTCCTTGGCAGCAATACGCTTGTGCACAAACGAATGCTCAATGTTGATGTGCTTTGTGCGAGAATGATGCATGTCGTCGTGCTCAGTGATTGCCTTAGTTCCCTTGTTATCGCAATGTGAGTTATGCAGAGGATGGGAACACACACCTATTACAGCAAGCGGGAAAGCCACACACACTCACATGTACTTGCACCAAGCGCTATGTACTCTGCATCACTGGATCTCCGAGCAACACATCCCTGTTTTCTACTCTTCAAAGAGAGAGAATTCCTACCGACAAGGAAAAGATAACCAATGTGTCTACAAGCATCGGTGTCGTGCGCCCATTCACTGTCTGTGTACCCATCAACGACCACCGAGGGTTGTGCACGATAGCACAGTCTTACACACGCGGTGGACTGCACGTAGTAGACAATGCGCAATGCACCCTCATGATGTATCTAGCGGGGCTACCAGGAGAACTGGGCTGAGAAGGTGACCGAGAAGGCCACATCCACCCTTGTGGTAGTTGTGCGGTACAGGAGACATCCAATCATGCTACAATAATCGGTGATATTATATCTCCCCTATCTGTGAAGGATCAGGAGATTTCAGTAGGCGTTAGCCTGCTAGGCTTATCTGTGTAGACGTTGTGGGTATGTCAGCCAACCAGGAGGCAAAGTGCTCTCCTAGGTTGCAAACGTAGCCAGCCTAATGCAAGTGCAGAGTGCGACGCTGGCGATCACGCTCTAGCTCCATACGAAGGAACACTCTAGCTGGGTCCAATTCCTTCATCTTGTATGTGGATTGCAGCAGGATCTTCACTGACTGGACATCAACAGAGCTAGGAACGGCAATGATCAGATCGTTGACGTAGACCAGAATCTCCATGAAATGCTTTAAGGATGCACTCAGAAGCAGTGCAAGGCCTGCGGTACTACGATGATGTTTGCCTCTCTCAAGAGTGGAGGAGATCTCCATGTTCCTGAAGTGTGGTAACTGCTTGAGCTAATACAGGGCCTTGCACAATGGCCAGACTTTGCTTGTGCCGTTGTTGAAATTTGGTGGCTGCATCATGTAGATTTCCTTGTCAAGGCGCCCATGCAGGAACGCGTTGTTGACGTCAATCTGCTCCAATTTCCAGTCATGCTTGGCAACCTGGCTCAGAAGAGCGCGGGCAGTGGTGTACTGCACGAATGGATCAAATGTCTCATCAAAATCAATCCCAGGGATCTGAGAGAACCCCTTAGTTATAAGTTGAGCCTTGTACCTGTCGACCTTGCCACCAGGTTTCAGCTTTCGCTGAAGGACCCAGCAAGCCGAGACAGCTTTGCGTCCCAGTGGAACGTCCACACGCTCAAAGGCATCATGTTCCATGAGGTCACTCAGCTCCTCGTGCATGACTTTTCCCCAGATTTCAGCATCAGTTGCCTCACAAGCATGCTGAACAGTTGAAGGCTCTTGGGGAATTGTGGGAATTCCACTTGTCGCAAAGCACGCTGCAACATAGCAGGTGACAGAGGCCTCGAAGACGCTGTGAAAATCCTGAGAAACAAGTGCATACCCGATTGCAGACTAGATGAATTGAAGCGGCATGTTTTTGGAGGGCCAGAGGGATACATAATGCCTGGCACGTTAGCAGACGTAGGGGAGTATGGTGGGGAAGGACAGCAGTGACAGAGACGAAGACAACGAAGACAACGATGACAACGACGATTACGACGACGACGAAGACAACGATGATGAAAATGACGACGACGACGATGACGAAGATGATGAAGACAATGACAGCAGCGGCGGCGGCGGTGGTGGCGGTGAAGTGAAGCGACGGTGGAGGAGGCAGCAGTGGCACCTCAGTATGGTGATGGGGGGTGAGTGCTGGTGGTGAAGACCAAGTGCATCGAGATGGGTGGTTCTAGAGGAAGGGTCAGTTGTAGAGCATGATGCACTGGAGCGCGTGTAGCACTGACAGGACTGAGAGGAATGAGAAAAATGTTGTTGAGGAAGAGAGAAAGTCCTTCCTCCGCGTGTGTATGGTTCAGGATGGACAATGGGGATCTGAGGCTAAGGGAGTGGCACTGGGGCATCAGCAGAGGATGCGGCCTGTGGTGTAGACGCAGGAGGTGAGGGAGGAACGGAATGTGCTGAGGACTTTGCTGAGGACTGTGCTGGGACACTGGTGGGTACCAGAACGAGGTCAGGAGACCCAGAGACTGGAAAATAAGAGGGCACAATGGATGCAGAGACTAATGATGAAACTACGGTCCATGAGCTAAAAAAAGAGAAGAAACTTGGAGGATCACTGTCAATGGAAGGGACAGGTGATGACTGAGAGGAAGGAGGAGAAACAACAGGGGACGCCATGCTAGCAGAGGAAGGAGAAGTCCCCTCGAGACCGGATAATCAGACAAAGCCACCCCTCAAGCCAATGGAGAGAGGAGAGAGAGGAGGAAGGCACAATGCGGGACATGTAGCCAGGACAGATGTCCTCAAAGAATAGAGTATCGCAGGACTCAATGACCCCGTACCTGTCAGTGTCCCAGAAGCACCAAGCCTCAAACATGACAGAGACACTGAGGAAGGTGTAGAGATACGCACAAGGACTAAGTTTGCCATCTCGAAGGTCCTTTGGGAGCTAGAGGGCAGCGACAGAGTCCCAGATGCAAGCCAGAAAGAAGTCTTCTTAGTGACCAAACCACTGCTCTTAGGGGGTGACATGACGAGGGAGAGGGCAACTGAGACCACGTTTCCTGACCCAAGTCATGTATGACATTGCCTCAAAGGCAAAGAGCAGGGGCAGGTCAAAGGCACTGAGGAGAGTGTGGAAACCGTTAGCAAGAGTCTGGTTCCAGCACTCAGAGATGCCATTTTGTTGGGTGTGTAGAGAGCCGACGGTCCACACACCCTGAGGGGGGACAAGAAGCAAGTAGTGGATCCCATGGATTTGCTCCCATGATCACAGCAAAAGACCCGCAAACGGTGACCAAAGGTGAGTTCAGCCTGGACAAGCCAGGACTCAAGTGTGGAACACACGTCACTCTTTTGCCGGAGAGCAAAGACCCAGTGCATGGGAGAAAATTCACAAGTGAGACAACGGAAGTGATGACCAGCTCCCCCCAAGGCATCGTGAGCAAGGGGACCCATGATATCAGCATGCAAGAGGACAAGGGGTTGGGTGGTGCGAGACTCATAAGTGGTGAATGGGGATCGATGCATCTTGCCCTGAGAACAGTCAAGACAGTCAATAGAGAAAGAGGAAAGGAATTTGGATGCATCAAGGCCATGAGGAGGCACATTGTGAAGCAAGCTGTTCATGGTAATGGTTTGGATGTGGTAGAGGTGACAGTGTAGCAACTGCATGTATGGTGGGAGAGATAGTGTGAAACATGAACAAGGGCAGTCGTGGCAAGTGCAAGGGCAACGGAGGGAACACAAAATAAGCAAACACAGAATTAGCCTTGAAGTTAAATGCGGCCAGTGGTGAGATGCAAGATAGATGCAAGCCGTGGCTAGAGGAGAATTCTATGCCCTAGTCATCAAGTGTTGTAACAGAGAGCATACTCAGCTTGAAAGAAGACACATACAGTATGTCTGGCAGAAGCAACTCCCCTACGGGCCTAACAAACCGCACCACCCTGACACCCTGAACTGGGAGAACTTGGCCGGCGCCAGTGTGAACAATGTGAATAGAGCCAACAAGGTTCAGCAAGAAAACAAGGAATGGGAGGAGGTCATGTGGTGGGTGGCCCCGGAGTCAAGGATCCAAAAGCATCTCACATGCAGAAAGACAAAGAAACATAAATGACAGTAGTGATAGCGGACTGCGGCAAGAGCTGCCGACCACAATTAGCAAGACAACGAGGCAAGAAAAGAGGCTACTAGTCCTTAATCCATGGAGCATCAATAGGTGGGCACCCCTGAACATGACCCAACACAGAGCCACAAAGAGCCCCATCCACAGCACACTCAAGTGACCCCAACCCTGATCGCACACTCTGACATTCCTAATCACGGACGTGACGCTGGTGGACGGCATGAGAGAGACGTATGCCCAACTGACAGTCTTCCTCTAGAGGGTCAAGGGTGATGACGACGCTAGACGCCACTGAGAATAAACAGGCGTGGCCCAAGGCAGAGGAGAGTAAGCGCCGGAAGGAGGGCCATAGAAACCCTGGGGGCCACCCCCAGGGGGAAGGCTGCGAAGGAGGTGGTGGTGTTGTAGGCAGCAGCATCGGTGAACGGAGGCTCACTTCAACTGGAGGATACAGCAGAGGAGGAGGCACGTGCAGCACCACCGCTGCCACCAAAGGCACGCCCTGAGTATGCTCAAACAGCAGACGCAAGGTGTGCATCTTCAGGCAGTGTGGGATACTTGGGAGCAGATTAGCAAGAGGTGCCCTAGTTCTAGCACGTCACAGTGCCACAGATGAGGGAGAGGCAAAGGTACTGCTAAACCCCCTTCCCTTTCCATGCCCTCCTTGTCCACTACCCGACACACCACCGGAAGAGCCACCTTTGCCTTTCCCCCGACCTTGGCCTCCCCCCTGACTGACAAGGGAAGTGGCTGTTATGGAGGACATGAAAGAAAATGAGGCGGATTGGAGGCAGAGAAGGAAAAACAAGGTGGTAGTAGTTGCATCTGTTGCACGATGAATTCATTTGTTCTAGAGGGAGCACAACCAGTCAGTGAGGCATTGCAAGGTGGACTCTCAGAGAGCACAAATGCCCGGGGGAGTGTCAGGGACAGGCTCAATGGCGAGACGCTCGAGTTCAGGGGCTTTCTCCTCCTGGAAGATATCTGAAAAATCAAGGACGAGGCCGTTAACAGTGGAGAGGACTGCAGACAGCTGTCCAGGCGTTGCCTTGCCCAGGTCATGAAGCAGGTGGAGAATGCGAGCCCAATAGGCATTGGGAGTCTCATCAGCATGCATAGACAACGTGTTGAACTAAACAGTGAGGACGATCTGCACTGTATGCCTTGTGACTATGGTGTGGCACTTGATGAGAGCGTATGGGTCAACTAGGTCAGCAGGCTTGTGACGTGCGGTGTCGGTGTTACAGGTCCTGATCCCTTCGGTGAGATCATCAGGCCCGCCATAGATGAGAACATGAATGACACAGACAGCCTCAGACTTGACAAGGATAAAGGGAGGAATGGCAGAGGAATTGGGTTCAAGGTAGCATTCCTTGAGCTGTTCTCCCTGTGCCCATGCACAAAAGCAAACCTCCCAAGACAAGAAGGTCAGGTTCAAGGTGAAGTGAGGTGGCGGCAAATCAAAGTCGGGCCTGCGCTTCGAGGGCAATGTGACAGCTTTGGTAGCTGCCGCCGCGGCGGCGGCGATGACTGCAAGAGGGTCGGAAAAGACAAAATCTGAGGCGACGGATGCGGAAGCAGGTGTAGTGGAGAATGCAGCACCAAGACCAGCACCAATGGAAGCAGAGGGAGTGGCGCAAAGTTTGTGTTGGAGACAGTGAAGGACCAATTTCAGCGATGTGATCAGCAAAGGCATCATGATCGGCATGTTTACTGAGCAACTTTTCCTCGGCAGTGCACTGAGGAGTGAGTGCACCCTGGAGGGAAATGTGCTCGCACTGCAGCTTTGCTTGCAAAGCAGCATGTTGGTAAGGGTCAATTGGCATGATACCCGTGATGACACTCTGCTGAGAAACATTATGACAGAGTTTCCCTTGTCCTGGTGGGCGTGGGAAGGTATGATGAATGTGTCACTCAAGGCTGTGTTTCAAGGAAACAAACCTGAATGGATAGACACTCCAACAGAGAGGCAATGGAAGGGGAGCAAGGGCAAGAGGGAGTGCCGAGCTCACCAGGCCTAGCAACAGAGTGAAAAGAGGAGAGGAAGTGCAGTTGCTTTAGATGCGGTGAATAAGGCTGCACACGGATCCTGGGCTCCGCGGTACCCTACCCGTGAATCCGGATCCAGATCAGTATTCGCGGTTCCGGATCCAGGATTGTGGATCCGGCTTGTATCTGCGGATCCTGACCCAGATCCTACGGCAGAGGGAGGGGGGTTGGGGTCAAAAAACCTGTCTAGACGTCCGGCTCAAGTCATCCGCATAGCACACTCATTTGCACATTCGAAATCGAACAGCTGAACATGCGCGGCATATTTTGGACCGGCAAACTGTTTCGCGACACGTCTGCGTGGCTGGCACATGGATCATGCGTGTCAACCGCGTGAAACATGTCAAGTTGTCAGCCTGGAGATGGCGACTTGACAGTTTATTGGTCTCATATCTTTTTATGTGTCGACTGACCAACCACCTGTAGCCCCATAACATCATCAGCACAATGGATGGCTGGATATGGTTTGGGCAAAGGTAGCCGTTGATGGACATTGTCGTTGCACTGCCACGCTGTTTAGAAGCACAACACGTTATACATGACTCCCAAGATCCAGATCCAGGATCCGTGAATGTAAGGATCCGTTGTACATGACTCCCAAGATCCGGATCCAGGATCCGTGAATACAAGGATCTGTGAATCCAAGGATCCGTTACCCAGGTTCCGGATCCAGGTGCAGGACCCGTCGCACGGATCCGGATCTTTCTAATTATCTGCGGATAGGAACCATGTGCAGCCTTAGCGGTGATAACTGATACGCTGCATGATGTGTAGACAATGAGACATGTGACACCTGTCAAAGCAGTACTGGTGAGTGTGGAGATGGCTGCAACTATAGAGACAAGTCAGTCTCTTTCATCAGAGACTTCCAGTCACCACATCCAGACACTTGTCTAGATGTGGTGACTGGAAGTCGCTGATGAAAGAGTAGATAAGGCCAGCGTCGTAGATGGGTGGATAGAGGCCACATTACTCGAGAGTGCAGTGGCTGCTGCTGCTGCTATTGCTACTATGTCTGCTGCACCGGCGACCTGTGTAACGACATTGACTGCAACCGCTGCCAGGTGCCCCTGATTTATTGCAGTACTGGTGTACGTCTCAATGGCTTGCCCATCGGCAGTGCTAGCAGGTGCACGAGCAGCGCGTGTACTTGCAGCAAATGTGGAGGCAAAAGCAGCACTAAAAACAGGTGTTGCTTCTAGGACATAAAGAATGTTAGAGGGTGCCAACGGAACTGATTTTGAACCAGAGTTTACATGAGGTGCATCTGGATGAGGAACAGAAGGCCTATTGACTGCTTCTGGGACTACCAGTGTCGTCCCACCAGGGGCGGTACGCTGACTCTGTCGACATGTCCTAGGGACAACGGGTGGGTTTACAACCAGATTGAAGAGGTCTCGGATCCCATGGTGGCCACATGGCTGGCGTGTCCTGCACCGTTGGTGAGTCGTCAGAGGTGCAGTGGCACTAGGCAGCAAACTCAGCGGCGTCCTCCCGCTTGTAGTCGACAGTCGGATCATAGTCCTCACCAGGGTAGTACCCTGGACTGCGGCGTTGGAGGCACAACCACACCTTGCACTCTACCCTCTCCTTGTTGTAGGCAACCTCTTCCTTCATGCAAGAGCACTCACGGGTGGCCATGGGTGGGGTCAGAATCGGCTCAGTTTCTGGAGGTGACGCCAGGGTGTTAACTGTCAAGGTGCCCTGCTGGACAGCCAATCAAGATGCCTAAGTCACTACTGCGGAGATGATGGTGAATGATGAGCAGGGGTTATTGCTCATACCGCGAATGTGGTTGTAGAGGCTTTTGCTGCTATGTGCATAGTGACAAAAGCAGCTCCCACACCTGGTTGTACGCCACAACGTCTGCCTGTGACGCAGCTACAGCTACTGTCCTAGTCGCTGCTGCCACCGCACTATTTCAACTGTTTTTGCTATCGTAGCTGCTGTTGTTGCTGCGAATGCTATGACTATGGCAGGACACACGTGATTGAAGAAGCACGTGCTGCTGGACTGCTACCTCAGCAGTCGCTGCTGCCACCAATGTGGGTGCAACAGTGGAGCTGTAGATGCAGATGCACCGCGGGCTGCAGTTCAGGTCGATGTGCCTTCTGCAAATGGTGCAGAAGAATTTTCCGTAACCGTGACTGCCATTGCTGTGGTTAGTGCTTACAGCGCCAATGCAGTGGCCGTGGTTGAAGCACAGGTGCAAACACACCACTTGCCAACAATACCACTGTTGGTGCTGATGCATGTAGGTTAAACTGTGGTACAGCTGCTGTCGAGGTGCATACGGGAAAAAGTCCACTTTTCAGGGTGAGAACTGGCGCTGCACCTCGACCCCAGGGTGAGAAACGGTGATGTTGCAACCACTGCTGTAATGGTCAGAGGTGTCGCGGTCAATGTGGCAGTCACAGCTAGTTCCCGGGTGCAGATGCACCATGGGGGTGTGGACGAGGGGAGTAGAAGCACGAAAAGATGGCACAATGAAGATATCGGCGTTGCGACCGAGGAGACGATAGTGGTCAATCAAAGTACAAGCACGGGCAAACACGAGCTGCGTGATATGAGCGCAACTGTTGCTGCAGATGCAGCAGGTGTGGCTGCTTCAACCACTGCTAGGGCAAATAGATGTTGTGGCAGTGGACCTGGCCCGGATCAAAATTCTCCCGTCCCGGAAGACGTGGGTATCCTTGCTCTGATACCAGTAGGTGGTAGAGGGTTGCTAGTGCAGCACAATTAGAAAGCAAGAAAGCAGGAGACACACTTACAAAACCATGGATGGACCAAGCTCAGTAATTAGAAGCTCAAGAGATGGGCAATAAGGAATGAAGGGGGTAACAGGACAGTGGGGTGTTAGTAGCCGGTCGAACGGGCCACCCACGCAAGGTGCTCAACGTGGAGCGTGAGCGCCACCCGGAATAGAACTGGACCAGTCGGCAGTGTGCTGCCGGTGGTTACTCACACTCCTGAACAAACCAGGAGCGTGGTCCAGTAGGATCAGAAATCCAACAGCACACCTCAACAGTCCTACCTAAAACATGCATACCCAGAACAAAGTCAACCACATCAACTACAAGCGTATGCAGATGCATTTCTCCATCTAATGCTTGCTCCAATGTGTGCTAAGAAGAAACCCAGCAAGTTATGCTGAAGGAGCAACTACGCTCTCAAGAAAAACTGAGCATGATGTTTTAGGAGCCACCCTTGCACTTGGCTGAGACTACAATGGTGCATGGTCCATTGTATGTTTTCCTTGAGCTTCACTTTGTTTTAGTCACCTGCAGTGATAGCATGCGCATGTGGGAGCAGAGGCAAGAGGTCACTTGTGTTTCTCACACCCATTACCAAAAGAAACAATGACGTGTTCCACATGCGCACAAAGCACGTAGATGTTGAATGTCACTTTGGGTGTTGTCTGTGGGAGCGACAACAGGTGGACGTTGTGTGCAACGGCACCAAGCGTGAGCTAGTTGGAGTTCTGACTAAGGGCGTGGGATGTGAGTCATTCAAGGATGCAGTGTCAGCTGTGGGCTTGGGTGATCTCCCTCAATGAGGAAGCATGGGGTGTCTTATGTTTTTTCATGTGTTATGCACTGGGTTTTGCACGTGTATGTACATGCATGCCATAGGGTCATGGGGGAGTGTTGTTCTGCACCCACTCGTACTTCTGCCGACAGCATGACAGTGACCCTCCAGCATATGTTCATGCCCCTGTAGGTCACTGGTGAGATCGAGTGCCAAGTGGGCCCTCAGAGAAGATGTAGGCAAAGGCTTCATGTTGGACATCCGACCATGGCCGTAACCTTCCAACTTCATCCAGGTGGATTTTTCTGTCAACGAGAGATAGCAATACAGTTGTGATGACTAGGTTGAGCCACTGTGGGCCTCTTCTATTGATTCTTCTAGAGTTCTCTCGGTGCCAGGACTGTTGGTTTTATACAGTTTCTTCTGCCTTTGTAGCATAGGATACTGAGTCCGTACAAGCATCCAGCCATCCGCAGTGTAGGATTTTATTTTGTTTTCCATGTGCTGGTTCAGACGTCTTGGCATTCGGATGACTGAGTGGTGTGTAATGCATGAAGACATGGTTTCAAGACCATTTCGTCATGTCTTTTTGCACCGACAGGAACAACGCATCACACATTGCTCTCCTCCCAGTTGTAAGTACGCATGTTTACGCTCTCGCTCATACAATCATTAATTCAGAGTTACCTCGCTCCACACATGTCTGTTTTGTATCCTCCTTGTGATGTCTGACTCGTGCCATTGCCGCGCTTATGGTAGAACAAGGGATTATCACTTTCTGAATCTTGTCATTGTATCAGAGTATGAAGAGCTTCTCCCTCACAATCATGAGCAAGACTCAGTAGCAGCAGCTAGAGTAGCAACAGCTACTGAGAGCACGAACGTTACCGGTTGTGACGACGAACCTAAACTAGCAGCAGCGGTAGTTGTACCAGGCATGGGGAGCTACATCACCAACTTCATATTGTTGCTCCAGTTGAGGAAGTTCTTGCCTTCAAACTTGGTTGCATTGATGCCAGCCACCACAGAAACGGATGTTGCCATGTTGACTGCAACGTTGGCCAAAAAACTGCCTCTTTCACACACCAACGTGCAAGGAATGCCTGAAGGGTGAGGCAAGGCCTTGTTCTAGCTCTGATACCTCTGATAGAAGCTTGGACAGCCCTCAGGGGTGTGATCAGGCTCACCAAGAGCCGCTAGGCAGGACCAATTGTATGTGAGAGACAAGTCAAAGGATGCAGAGACAAAAATATGGAAGCGTGTAAATTTTTGTAGAGAGCACGAATGGCTGGTTTGACTCATGGATGAGAAATTGAATTAGCACAGCTTTCCAACAAGACTATATACGCCTCACTTGGCGCATGGAGCTGGAAGAACCACTCTGTCAAAGTTCACCTCCTAGCACACTCCTAGCCTAGTGGGATGAGCGGCAGTCACACTCTCACACAAGAAGATTACCTTCCCTGCCATGTGCACAACCAATTTTTGGCCGTTATTGGTGCTGGTAGTGCAGGAGCCGTCACTTGAACCGGATCAACTACCCCCAAACCTTGAAAATCCATATCTCCCTCAAACGGACTCCGAATCAAGTTCCGTTAAGTGCTA
>SZWC01023711.1:0-20938 GCA_023375785.1 Penium margaritaceum
ACCGGTTCGCACCACTCCGCAACCGGTTCGCACCACTCCGCAACCATTTCGCACCACTCCGCAACCGTTTCGCACCACTCCGCAACCAGTTCGCACAACTCCTTAACCCATTCGCATCAGTCTGCAACCAGTTTGCACCACTCTGCAACCAGTTCGCACCACTCCGCAACCAGTTTGCACCACTCCGCAGCCAGTTCGCACCCCTCCGCAACCAGTTGGCACCACTCCACTACCCGTTTGCACCACTCCGCAACCAGTTTGCACCACTCAGCAACCAGTTCGCACCACTTTGAAACCAGTTCGCATCACTCCGCAGGCAGTTCACACCACTCCGCAACGATTTCACACCACTTTGCAATTCGTTCGCACTGCTCCGCAACCAGTTTGCACCACTCCGCAACCAGTTCGCACCACTCGATAACCAGTCGGCACCACTCCACAGCCAGTTCGCACCACTCCGCAACTGGTTCGCACCACTCCGCAGCCAGTTCGCACCACTCCGCAACTGGTTCGCACCACTCCGGAGTTGAAACCACTCCACAACCAGTTTCCACCACTCGGCAACCAGTTTGCACCACTCCGCAACCAGTTTGCACCACTCCGCAACCAGTTCACACAACTCCGCAACCCGTTCACACCCCTTGGCTACCAGTTTACACCACTCCGCAACCAGTTTGCACCACTCTGCAAGCAGTTCGCACCACTATGCGTCCCGTTTGCACCACTCCGCAGCCAGTTCACACCACTTCCCAACTCGTTCGCACCATTCCGCAACCGGTTTGCACCAATCCGCTACCAGTTCGCACCACTCTGCGACAAGTTTGCACCACTCCGCAACCAGTTCGCACCATTCCGCAACCAGTTCGAACCACTCCGCAGCCACTTTGCACCACTCCGCAACCAGGTCGCACCACTCCACAACCAGTTTGCACCACTCCGCAACCAGTTTGCCCCACTCGGCAACCAGTTCACCCCACTCCGCAACCAAATTGCATTACTCCGCGACCCATTCGCACCACTTCGCAACCAGTTCGCAGCTCTCCGCAACCAGTTTGCACCACACCGCAACCTGTTCGCACCACTCCGTAACCAGTTTGCACCACTCCGCAAGCAGTTCCCACCACTCCGCAACCGGTTCCCACCACTCCGCAACCAGCTCGAACCACTTCGCAACCAGTTCGCACCACTCCGCAACCAGTATGCACCACTCCGCAACCAGTTCGCACCAATCCGCAACCAGTTTGCACCACACTGCAATCCGTTTGCACCACTCCGCAACCAGTTCGCAGCACTCCGCAACCAGTTCGCACCACTCCGCAGCCAGTTCGCACCACTCCGCATCCAGTTCGACCACTCCGCAACCAGTTCGCACCACTTTGCAACCAGTTCGCTCCACTCCGCAACCAGTTCCCACTCCTCCGCAACCCGTTCGCACCACTCCGCAACCAGTTCGCACCACTCTGCAACTATTTCACACCACTTTGCAATTAGTTCGCAGAGCTCCGCAACCAGTTCGCACCACTCCGGAACTAGTTCGCACCACTCGGCAACCAGTTCGCACCACTCCGCAGCCAGTTCGCACCACTCCGCATCCAGTTCGACCACTCCGCAACCAGTTCGCACCACTTTGCAACCAGTTCGCTCCACTCCGCAACCAGTTCCCACTCCTCCGCAACCCGTTCGCACCACTCCGCAACCAGTTCGCACCACTCTGCAACTATTTCACACCACTTTGCAATTAGTTCGCAGAGCTCCGCAACCAGTTCGCACCACTCCGGAACTAGTTCGCACCACTCGGCAACCAGTTCGCACCACTCCGCAGCCAGTTCGCACCACTCCGCATCCAGTTCGACCACTCCGCAACCAGTTCGCACCACTTTGCAACCAGTTCGCTCCACTCCGCAACCAGTTCCCACTCCTCCGCAACCCGTTCGCACCACTCCGCAACCAGTTCGCACCACTCTGCAACTATTTCACACCACTTTGCAATTAGTTCGCAGAGCTCCGCAACCAGTTCGCACCACTCCGGAACTAGTTCGCACCACTCGGCAACCAGTTCGCACCACTCCGCAGCCAGTTCGCACCACTCCGCATCCAGTTCGACCACTCCGCAACCAGTTCGCACCACTTTGCAACCAGTTCGCTCCACTCCGCAACCAGTTCCCACTCCTCCGCAACCCGTTCGCACCACTCCGCAACCAGTTCGCACCACTCTGCAACTATTTCACACCACTTTGCAATTAGTTCGCAGAGCTCCGCAACCAGTTCGCACCACTCCGGAACTAGTTCGCACCACTCGGCAACCAGTTCGCACCACTCCGCAGCCAGTTCGCACCACTCCGCATCCAGTTCGACCACTCCGCAACCAGTTCGCACCACTTTGCAACCAGTTCGCTCCACTCCGCAACCAGTTCCCACTCCTCCGCAACCCGTTCGCACCACTCCGCAACCAGTTCGCACCACTCTGCAACTATTTCACACCACTTTGCAATTAGTTCGCAGAGCTCCGCAACCAGTTCGCACCACTCCGGAACTAGTTCGCACCACTCGGCAACCAGTTCGCACCACTCCGCAGCCAGTTCGCACCACTCCGCAACCGGTTCGCACCACTCCGCAACCAGTTCGCACCACTTTGTAACCAGTTCGCACCACTCCGCAAGCAGTTCGCACCACTCTGCAACTATTTCACACCACTTTGCAATTAGTTCGCAGAGCTCCGCAACCAGTTCGCACCACTCCGGAACTAGTTCGCACCACTCGGTAACCAGTTCGCACCACTCCGCAGCCAGTTCGCACCACTCCGCAACCGGTTCGCACCACTCCGCAACCAGCTGGCACTAGTCCACAACCAGTTTCCACCACCCCGCAACCAGTTTGCACCACTCCGCAACCAGTTTGGACCACTCTGCAACCAGTTCACACAACTCCGCAACCCGTTCACACCCCTTCGCTACGAGTTTACACCACTTCGCAACCAGTTTGCACCACTCTGCAGGCAGTTTGCACCACTCCGCATCCTGTTCGCACCACTCCACAGGCAGTTTGCACCACTTCCCAACCCGTTCCCACCATTCCGCAACCGGTTCGCACCAATCCGCTACCAGTTCGCACCACTCTTCAACTAGTTTGCACCACTCCGCAACCAGTTCGTACCACTCCGCAACCAGTTTGAACCACTCCACAGCCAGTTCGCACCACTGTGCAACCAATTCGCACCACTCCGCAATCAGTTTGCACCACTCCGCAAGCAATTTGCTCCTTCCCGCAACCAGTTTGCACCACTCTGCAACCAATTTGCACCACTCCACAACCCGTTCACACCACTCCGCAACCAGTTTGCACCTCTCCGCAACCAGTACGCACCAGTTTGCAACCAGTTCGCACCACTCCACAACCAGTTTGCAACACACCGCAATCCGTTTGCACCACTCCGCAACCAGTTCCCCGCACTCCGCAACCGGTTCGCACTACTCCGCAACCTGTTCGCACCACTCCGCAACCAGTTCGCACCACTCCGCAACCGGTTCGTACCACTCCGCGACCAGTCCGCACCACTCTGCAACCAGTTCGCACCACTCCGCAACCAGTTCGCACCACTCTGCAACCAGTTTGCACCACTCCGCAACCAGTTCGCACCACTCCGCAAGCAGTTCGCACCACTCCGCAACCAGTTCGCACCATTGAGCAACTAGTTCGCAGCCCTCCACAACCAGTTGGCACAACTCCACCACCCGTTTGCACCACTCCGCAACCAGTTTGCACCACTCCGCAACCAGTTTGCACCACTTCGCAACCGGTTCGCACCACTCTGCAACCAGTTCGCACCACTCTGCAACCAGTTCGCACTCCTCCGCAACCCGTTCGCACCACTCCGCAACCAGTTCGCACCACTTTGTAACCAGTTAGCACCACTCCGCAAGCAGTTTGCACCACTCCACAACAATTTCACACCACTTTGCAATTAGTTCGCACAGGTCCGCAACCAGTTCGCACCACTACGTAACCAGTTCGCACCACTCAGTAACCAGTTCGCACATATCCGCAGCCTGTTCGCACCACTCCGCAACCGGTTCGCACCACTCCGCAACCAGCTGGCACCAGTCCACAACCAGTTTCCACCACTCCGCAACCAGTTTGCACCACTGCGCAACCAGTTTGCACCACTGTGCAACCAGTTCACACAACTCTGCGACCCGTTCACACCCCTTCGCTACCAGTTTACACCACTTTGCAACCAGTTTGCACCACTCTGCAAGCAGTTCACACCACTCCGCAGGCAGTTCGCACCACTTCCCAACCCATTCCCACCATTCCGCAACCGGTTCGCACCAATCCGCTACCAGTTCGCACCACTCCGCAACCAGTTCAAACCACTTCGCAACCAGTTCGAACCACTCCGCAGCCAGTTCGCACCACTCCGCAACCAGTTCGCACCACTCCGCAACCAGTTTGCACCACTCCGCAAGCAGATCGCTCCACTCCGCAACCAGTTCGCACCACTCCGCAACCAATTTGCACCACTCCGCAACCCGTTCGCACCACTGTGCAACCAGTTCGCACCTCTCTGCAACCAGTTCGCACCACTCTTCAACCAGTTTGCACCACACCGCAACCAATTCGCACCACACTGCAACCAGTTCGCACCACTCCGTAATCAGTTCGCACCACTCCGCAACCAGTACGCACCACTCCGCAACCAGTTCGCACCACTCCACACCCAGTTTGCAACACACCGCAATCCGTTTGCACCACTCCGCAACCAGTTCGCACCACTCCGCAACCAGTTCGCACCACTCCGCAACCAGTTCGCACCACTCCGCAACCAGTTCGCACCACTCCACAACCAGTACGCACCACTCTGCAACCCGTTTGCACCACTCCGCAACCAGTTTGCACCACTCCGCAACAACTTCGCACCACTTCTCGACCAGTTTGCACCACTCTGCAACCAGTTCCTACCACTCCACAACCAGTTTGCACCACTCCGCAACCAGTTTGCACCACTCGGCAACCAGCTCGCACCACTCCGCAACCAGTTTGCACCACTCTGCAACCAGTTTTTACCACTCCGCATCCAATTGGCACCACTCCGAGACCAGTTCACACCACTCTGCAACCAGTTTGCACCACTCCGAAACCAGTTTGCACCACCCCGCAACCAGTTCGCACCACTGCGCAACCAGTTCCCACCACTCTTCAACCTGTTCGCACCACTCCGCAATTAGTTCTCACCACACCGCAACCAGTTGGGACCACTCTGCAACCAATTCGCACCACTGCGCAACCAGTTTGCACCACTTCGCAACCAGTTTGCACCACTCCGCAACCAGTTCGTACCACTCCGCAAGCAGCTTGCTCCAACCCGCAACCAGTTCACACCACTCCGCCACCAGTTCGCACAACTCCACAACCAGTTCGCACCACTCCGCAACCAGTTCGCACCACTTCGCAACCAGTTCGCACCACGCTGCAACCAGTTCGCACCACTCGGCAACCAGTTCGCACCACTCTGCAACCTGTTTGCACCACTCCACAACCAGTTTGCACCACTTCGCAACCACTTCGCACCACTGCGCAACCAGTTCGCACCACTCCGCAACCGGTTCGCACCACTCCGCGACCAGTCCGCACCACTCTGCAACCAGTTCGCACCACTCGGCAACCAGTTCGCACCACTCTGCAACCTGTTTGCACCACTCCACAACCAGTTTGCACCACTTCGCAACCACTTCGCACCACTGCGCAACCAGTTCGCACCACTCCGCAACCGGTTCGCACCACTCCGCGACCAGTCCGCACCACTCTGCAACCAGTTCGCACCACTCGGCAACCAGTTCGCACCACTCTGCAACCTGTTTGCACCACTCCACAACCAGTTTGCACCACTCCGCAACCAGTTCGCACCACTCCGCAACCGGTTCGCACCACTCCGCGACCAGTCCGCACCACTCTGCAACCAGTTCGCACCACTCCGCAACCAGTTCGCACCACTCTGCAACCAGTTTGCACCACTCGGCAACCAGTTTACACCACTCCGCAACCAGTTTGCACCCCTCTACAACCAGTTCGCACCACTCCGCAACCAGTTCACACCACTTTGTAACCAGTTCGCACAACTCCGCAACCAGTTCGCACCACTCCGCAACCGGTTCGCACCACTCCGCGACCAGTTCGCACCACTCCGCAGCCAGTTCGCACCACTTTGCAAGCAGTTCGCACCACTCCGCAACTATTTCTCACCACTTTGCAATCAGTTCGCACAGCTCCGCATCTAGTTCGCACCACTTCGCAACCTTTTCGCACCACTCGGTAACCATTTCGCACCAGTCCGCAGCCTGTTTGCACCACTCCGCAACCGGTTTGCACCACTCCGCAACCAGCTGGCACTAGTCCACAACCAGTTTCCACCACTCCGCAACCAGTTTCCACCTCTCAACAACCAGTTTCCACCACTCTGCAACCAGTTCACACAACTCCGCAACCCGTTCACACCCCATCGCTACCAGTTTACACCACTCCGAAACCAGTTTGCACCACTCTGCAAGCAGTTCGCACCACTCCGCATCCAGTTCGCACCACTCCGCAGGCAGTTCGCACCACTTCCCAACCCGTTCCCACCATTCCGCAACCGGTTCGCACCAATCCGCTACCAGTTTGCACCACTCTGCAACCAGTTTGCACCACCCCGCAACCAGTTCGCATCACTCCGCAACCAGAATTAACCACTCCACAGCCAGTTTGCACCACTCCGCAACCAGTTCGCACCACGCTGCAACCAGTTTGCACCACTCGGCAACCAGTCCGCACCACGCTGCAACCAGTTTGCACCACTCGGCAACCAGTCCGCACCACGCTGCAACCAGTTTGCACCACTCGGCAACCAGTCCGCACCACGCTGCAACCAGTTTGCACCACTCGGCAACCAGTCCGCACCACGCTGCAACCAGTTTGCACCACTCGGCAACCAGTCCGCACCACGCTGCAACCAGTTTGCACCACTCGGCAACCAGTCCGCACCACGCTGCAACCAGTTTGCACCACTCGGCAACCAGTCCGCACCACGCTGCAACCAGTTTGCACCACTCGGCAACCAGTCCGCACCACGCTGCAACCAGTTTGCACCACTCGGCAACCAGTCCGCACCACGCTGCAACCAGTTTGCACCACTCGGCAACCAGTCCGCACCACGCTGCAACCAGTTTGCACCACTCGGCAACCAGTCCGCACCACGCTGCAACCAGTTTGCACCACTCGGCAACCAGTCCGCACCACGCTGCAACCAGTTTGCACCACTCGGCAACCAGTCCGCACCACGCTGCAACCAGTTTGCACCACTCGGCAACCAGTCCGCACCACGCTGCAACCAGTTTGCACCACTCGGCAACCAGTCCGCACCACGCTGCAACCAGTTTGCACCACTCGGCAACCAGTCCGCACCACGCTGCAACCAGTTTGCACCACTCGGCAACCAGTCCGCACCACGCTGCAACCAGTTTGCACCACTCGGCAACCAGTCCGCACCACGCTGCAACCAGTTTGCACCACTCGGCAACCAGTCCGCACCACGCTGCAACCAGTTTGCACCACTCGGCAACCAGTCCGCACCACGCTGCAACCAGTTTGCACCACTCGGCAACCAGTCCGCACCACGCTGCAACCAGTTTGCACCACTCGGCAACCAGTCCGCACCACGCTGCAACCAGTTTGCACCACTCGGCAACCAGTCCGCACCACGCTGCAACCAGTTTGCACCACTCGGCAACCAGTCCGCACCACGCTGCAACCAGTTTGCACCACTCGGCAACCAGTCCGCACCACGCTGCAACCAGTTTGCACCACTCGGCAACCAGTCCGCACCACGCTGCAACCAGTTTGCACCACTCGGCAACCAGTCCGCACCACGCTGCAACCAGTTTGCACCACTCGGCAACCAGTCCGCACCACGCTGCAACCAGTTTGCACCACTCGGCAACCAGTCCGCACCACGCTGCAACCAGTTTGCACCACTCGGCAACCAGTCCGCACCACGCTGCAACCAGTTTGCACCACTCGGCAACCAGTCCGCACCACGCTGCAACCAGTTTGCACCACTCGGCAACCAGTCCGCACCACGCTGCAACCAGTTTGCACCACTCGGCAACCAGTCCGCACCACGCTGCAACCAGTTTGCACCACTCGGCAACCAGTCCGCACCACGCTGCAACCAGTTTGCACCACTCGGCAACCAGTCCGCACCACGCTGCAACCAGTTTGCACCACTCGGCAACCAGTCCGCACCACGCTGCAACCAGTTTGCACCACTCGGCAACCAGTCCGCACCACGCTGCAACCAGTTTGCACCACTCGGCAACCAGTCCGCACCACGCTGCAACCAGTTTGCACCACTCGGCAACCAGTCCGCACCACGCTGCAACCAGTTTGCACCACTCGGCAACCAGTCCGCACCACGCTGCAACCAGTTTGCACCACTCGGCAACCAGTCCGCACCACGCTGCAACCAGTTTGCACCACTCGGCAACCAGTCCGCACCACGCTGCAACCAGTTTGCACCACTCGGCAACCAGTCCGCACCACGCTGCAACCAGTTTGCACCACTCGGCAACCAGTCCGCACCACGCTGCAACCAGTTTGCACCACTCGGCAACCAGTCCGCACCACGCTGCAACCAGTTTGCACCACTCGGCAACCAGTCCGCACCACGCTGCAACCAGTTTGCACCACTCGGCAACCAGTCCGCACCACGCTGCAACCAGTTTGCACCACTCGGCAACCAGTCCGCACCACGCTGCAACCAGTTTGCACCACTCGGCAACCAGTCCGCACCACGCTGCAACCAGTTTGCACCACTCGGCAACCAGTCCGCACCACGCTGCAACCAGTTTGCACCACTCGGCAACCAGTCCGCACCACGCTGCAACCAGTTTGCACCACTCGGCAACCAGTCCGCACCACGCTGCAACCAGTTTGCACCACTCGGCAACCAGTCCGCACCACGCTGCAACCAGTTTGCACCACTCGGCAACCAGTCCGCACCACGCTGCAACCAGTTTGCACCACTCGGCAACCAGTCCGCACCACGCTGCAACCAGTTTGCACCACTCGGCAACCAGTCCGCACCACGCTGCAACCAGTTTGCACCACTCGGCAACCAGTCCGCACCACGCTGCAACCAGTTTGCACCACTCGGCAACCAGTCCGCACCACGCTGCAACCAGTTTGCACCACTCTGCAACCAGTTCGCACCCCTCCGCAACCGATTCGCACCACTCCGCAACCAGTTCGCACCACTCCGCAAACAGTTTGCACCACTCCACAACCGGTTCACACCACTCCGTAACCGGTTCGCACCACTCCGTAACCAGTTGGCACCACTCCGAAACCAGTTCGCACCAATCCGCAACCAGTTGGCACCACTCCGGAAGTAGTTCGCATCACTCTGCAACCAGTTTGCACCACTCCGCAACCTGTTCGCACCACTCCGCAACCAGTTTGCACCACTCCGCAACCACTTCGCACCACCCCCCAACCAGTTCGCACCACTGTGCAACCAGTTCCCACCACTCCGCACCCAGTTCGCACCACTGCACAACCAGTTCGCACCACTCTGCAACCAATTTGCACCACTCCGCAACCAGTTGGCACCACTCTGCAACCAGTTTGCACCACTCTGCAACCAGTTCGCACGACTTCGCAACCAGTTGGAACCTCTTAGCAACCAGTTCCCACCTCTCCTGAACCAGTTCGCACCACTCTGCAACCAGTTCGCACCACTTTGCAACCAGTTCACACCTCTCCGCAACCGGTTCGCACCACACCGCAACCTGTTCGCACCACTCTGCAACCAGTGCTCACCACTCCAAAACCAGTTCGCACCAATCCGCAACCAGTTCGCACCACTCCGCAAGCAGTTCGCACCACTCCGCAACCAGTTCGCACCACTCGGCAACCAGTTTGCACCACGCTGCAACCAGTTTGCACCACTCCGCAACCAGTTTGCACCACGCTGCAACCAGTTCGCACCATTGTGCAACCACTTCGCACCACTCCGCAACCAGTTCGCACAACTCCGCAACCTGTTTGCACCATTGTTCAACCAGTTGGCACCACTCTGCAACCAGTTCGCACCACTCTGCAACCAGTTCTCACCACTCTACAACCAGTTCACAGCACTCCGCAGCCAGTTCGCACCACTCCGCAACCAGTTCCCACCACTCCGCAACCAGTTTGCACCACTCCGCAACCAGTTCGCACCACTCAACAACCAGTTCGCACCCCTCCGCAACCGGTTCGCACCACTCGGCAACCGGTTCGCACTACTCCGCAACCAGTTCGCACCACTCCCCAACCAGTTTGCACTACTCCGCAACCCATTCGCACCACTCCGCAACCAATTCACACCACTTTGCAACCAATTCGCACCACTCCGCAAGCAGTTTGCACCCATCCACAACTATTTCACACCGCTCTGCAACTAGTTTACACTGCTCCGCAACGCGTTTGCACCACTCCGCAACCAGTTCGCACCACACTGTAGCCAGTTCGCACCACTCGGCAACCAGTTCACACCACTCCGCAACCAGTTCGCACCACTCCGCAACCAGTTCGCACTACTCCACAACCAGTTTGCACCACTCCGCGACCAGTTTGCACCACTCCGCAACCAGTTGGCACTACTCCACAACCAGTTTGTGCCACTCCGCGACCAGTTTGCACCACTGCGCAACCAGTTTGCAACACTCCGCAACCAGTTCACACCACTCGGCAACCCATTCACACCCCTTCGCTACCAGTTTACACCACTCTGCAAGCAGTTCGCACCACTCCGCGTCCAGTTCGCACCACTCTGCAGCCAGTTCGCACCACTTCCCAACCAGTTCGCACCATTCGGCAACCGGTTCGCACCAATCGCTACCAGTACGCACCACTCTGCAATCGGTTTGCACCACTCCACAATCAGTTCGCACCACTCCGCAACCAGTTCGAACCACTCTGCAGCCAGTTCGCACCAACCCGCAACCAGTTCGGACCCTCCGCAATCAGTTTGCACCACTCTGCAACCAGTCCGCTCCACTCGGCAACCAGTTCGCACCAATCCGCAACCAATTTGCACCACTCCGCAACCCGTTTGCACCACTCCGCAACCAGTTCGCACCTCTCCGCAACCAGTTCGCAACACTCCGTAACCAGTTCGCACCACACCGCAACCAGTTCACACCACTTCGCAACCAGTTAGCACCACGCCGCAACCAGTTCGCACCACTCCGCAACCGGTTCGCGCCACTCCGCAACCGGTTCGCACCACTCTGCAACCGGTTCGCACCACTCCGCAACCGGTTGGCACCACTCCGCAACCAGTTCGCACCAATCCGCAACCGGTTCCCACCACACCGCAACCGGTTTGTACCATACCGCAACCAGTTCGCACCACTCTGCAACCGGTTCGCACCACTCCGCAACCGGTTGGCACCACTCCGCAACCAGTTCGCACCACTCTGCAACCGGTTCGCACCACTCCGCAACCAGTTCGCACCACTCCGCAACCGGTTCGCGCCACTCCGCAACCGGTTCGCACCACTCTGCAACCGGTTCGCACCACTCCGCAACCGGTTGGCACCACTCCGCAACCAGTTCGCACCAATCCGCAACCGGTTCCCACCACACCGCAACCGGTTTGTACCATACCGCAACCAGTTCGCACCACTCTGCAACCAGTTTGTACCACTCCGCAACCGGTTCGCACCACTGGGCAACCGGTTCGCACCACTCCGGAAACGGTTCGCACCACTCGCCACCCGGTTTGCACCACTCCGCAACCTGTTCGCATCACTCGGCAACCAGTTCGCACCACTCCGCAACCCGTTCGCACCACTCCACAACCAGTTCGAACCACCACGCAACCAGGTTGCACCACTCCGCTACCAGTTCGCACCACTCCGCAACCAGGTCGAACCACTCGGCAACCAGTTTGCACCACTCCACAACCGGCTCACACCACTCCGCAACCAGTTCGCACCATTCTGCAACCAGTTTGCACCACTCCGCAACCAGTTTGCACCACTCCGCAACCAGTTCACACCACTCAGCAACCCGTTCAGACCCTTTCGCTACCGATTTACACCACTCCGCAACCAGTTTGAACCACTCTGCAAGCCGTTTGCACCACTCCGCAGCCAGTTCGCACCACTTCCCAACCAATTCGCACCATTTCGCAACCGGTTTGCACCAATCCGCTACCAGTTCACACCACTCTGCAACCGGTTTGCACCACTCCGCAGCCAGTTCGCACCACTACGCAACTAGTTCGAACCACTCCGCAGCCAGTTCGCACCACTCGGCAACCAGTTCCCACCACTCCGCAACCAGTTCGCACCACTCTGCAAGCCGTTTGCACCACTCCGCAGCCAGTTCGCACCACTCCGCAACTAGTTCGAACCACTCCGCAGCCAGTTCGCACCACTCGGCAACCAGTTCCCACCACTCCGCAACCAGTTCGCACCACTCTGCAACCCGTTTGCATCACTCCGCAACCAGTTCGCACCACTCCGCAACCGATTCGCACCCCACCGCAACCAGTTCGTACCACACCGCAACCAGTTGCACCACTCTGCAACCAGTTCGCACCACTCCCAACCGGTTCGCACCACTCCGCAACCAGTTCGCACCACAGCGCAACCGGTTTGCACCACTCCGGAAACGGATGGTTCGCACCACTCCGCAACCGGTTTGCACCACCCCGCAACCCGTTTGCATCACTCCGCAACCAGTTCGCACCACTCCGCAACCCGTTCGCACCACTCCGCAACCAGTTCGCACCACTACGCAACCAGGTTGCACCACTCCGCAACCAGTTTGCACCACTCCGCAACCAGTTTGCACCACTCGGCAACCAGTTCGCACCACTCCACAAAGAGTTTGCACCACTCCGCAACCAGTTCGCACTACTCTGCAACCAGTTTGCACCACTCCGCAACCAGTTTGCACCACTCTGCAACCCGTTTGCACCCCTTCCCAACCCGTTTAAACCACTCTCTAACCAGTTTGCACCACTCTGCAACCAGTTCGCACCACTCCACGACCAGTTTGCACCACTTAGCAACCAGTTCATACCACTCCCCAACAAGTTTGCACCATTCCGCGAGCCGGTTGCGGTGTGGTAGGAACTGGTTGCGGTGTGGTGCGAACCGGTTGCGGAGTGGTGCGAGTGGTTTCGGAGTGGTGCAAACCGGTTGCGGAGTGGTGCGAACCAGTTTCGGAGTGGTGTGAACCGGTTGCGGAGTGGCGCGAACTGGTTTGGGAGTGGTGCGAACTGGTTGCGGAGTGGTGCCAACGGGTTGCGGTGTGGTGCAAACTGGTTGCGGTGTGGTGCGAACTGGTTGCCCTGTGGTGCGAACTGGTTGCGGAGTGGTGCGAATTAGTTGCGGAGTGGTGCAAACTGGTTGCGGAGTGGTGCAAACTGGTTGTGGAGTGCTGCAAACTGGTTGCGGAGTGGTGGGAAGTGCGTGCGGAGTGGTGCGAACGGGTTGCGGAGTGGTGCGAGCTGGTTGCAGAGTGGTGCGAGCTGGTTGCGGAGTGCTGCGAACGGGTTGCAGGGTGGTGCGAACTTCTTGCGGAGTGGTGTGAACTGGTTGCACATTGGTGCGAACTGGTTTCAGAGTGGTGCGAATTGGTTGGGGAGTGGTGCGAACGGATTGCGGAGTGGTGCAAACCGGATGCGGAGTGGTGCGAACCGGTTGCAGAGTGGTGCGAACTGGTCGGGGAGTGGTGCAAACTGGTTGCGCTGTGGTACGAACTGGTTGCCGTGTGGTGCGAACTGGTTGCGGACTGGTGCGAACTAGTTGCGGAGGGGTGCCAACTGGTTGCAGAGTGGTGCGCACTTGTTGCGGAGTGGTGCGAACTGCGTGCGGAGTGGTACAAAACGGTTGTGGATGGGTGCGAACTGGTTTCTGAGTGGCACGAACTGGTTGCGGAGTGGTGCGGACTGGTCGCGGAGTGGTGCGAGCTGGTTGCAGAGTGGTGCGAGCTGGTTGCGGAGTGCTGCGAACGGGTTGCAGGGTGGTGCGAACTTCTTGCGGAGTGGTGTGAACTGGTTGCACATTGGTGCGAACTGGTTTCAGAGTGGTGCGAATTGGTTGGGGAGTGGTGCGAACGGATTGCGGAGTGGTGCAAACCGGATGCGGAGTGGTGCGAACCGGTTGCAGAGTGGTGCGAACTGGTCGGGGAGTGGTGCAAACTGGTTGCGCTGTGGTACGAACTGGTTGCCGTGTGGTGCGAACTGGTTGCGGACTGGTGCGAACTAGTTGCGGAGGGGTGCCAACTGGTTGCAGAGTGGTGCGCACTTGTTGCGGAGTGGTGCGAACTGCGTGCGGAGTGGTACAAAACGGTTGTGGATGGGTGCGAACTGGTTTCTGAGTGGCACGAACTGGTTGCGGAGTGGTGCGGACTGGTCGCGGAGTGGTGCGAGCTGGTTGCAGAGTGGTGCGAGCTGGTTGCGGAGTGCTGCGAACGGGTTGCAGGGTGGTGCGAACTTCTTGCGGAGTGGTGTGAACTGGTTGCACATTGGTGCGAACTGGTTTCAGAGTGGTGCGAATTGGTTGGGGAGTGGTGCGAACGGATTGCGGAGTGGTGCAAACCGGATGCGGAGTGGTGCGAACCGGTTGCAGAGTGGTGCGAACTGGTCGGGGAGTGGTGCAAACTGGTTGCGCTGTGGTACGAACTGGTTGCCGTGTGGTGCGAACTGGTTGCGGACTGGTGCGAACTAGTTGCGGAGGGGTGCCAACTGGTTGCAGAGTGGTGCGCACTTGTTGCGGAGTGGTGCGAACTGCGTGCGGAGTGGTACAAAACGGTTGTGGATGGGTGCGAACTGGTTTCTGAGTGGCACGAACTGGTTGCGGAGTGGTGCGGACTGGTCGCGGAGTGGTGCGAGCTGGTTGCAGAGTGGTGCGAGCTGGTTGCGGAGTGCTGCGAACGGGTTGCAGGGTGGTGCGAACTTCTTGCGGAGTGGTGTGAACTGGTTGCACATTGGTGCGAACTGGTTTCAGAGTGGTGCGAATTGGTTGGGGAGTGGTGCGAACGGATTGCGGAGTGGTGCAAACCGGATGCGGAGTGGTGCGAACCGGTTGCAGAGTGGTGCGAACTGGTCGGGGAGTGGTGCAAACTGGTTGCGCTGTGGTACGAACTGGTTGCCGTGTGGTGCGAACTGGTTGCGGACTGGTGCGAACTAGTTGCGGAGGGGTGCCAACTGGTTGCAGAGTGGTGCGCACTTGTTGCGGAGTGGTGCGAACTGCGTGCGGAGTGGTACAAAACGGTTGTGGATGGGTGCGAACTGGTTTCTGAGTGGCACGAACTGGTTGCGGAGTGGTGCGGACTGGTCGCGGAGTGGTGCGAGCTGGTTGCAGAGTGGTGCGAGCTGGTTGCGGAGTGCTGCGAACGGGTTGCAGGGTGGTGCGAACTTCTTGCGGAGTGGTGTGAACTGGTTGCACATTGGTGCGAACTGGTTTCAGAGTGGTGCGAATTGGTTGGGGAGTGGTGCGAACGGATTGCGGAGTGGTGCAAACCGGATGCGGAGTGGTGCGAACCGGTTGCAGAGTGGTGCGAACTGGTCGGGGAGTGGTGCAAACTGGTTGCGCTGTGGTACGAACTGGTTGCCGTGTGGTGCGAACTGGTTGCGGACTGGTGCGAACTAGTTGCGGAGGGGTGCCAACTGGTTGCAGAGTGGTGCGCACTTGTTGCGGAGTGGTGCGAACTGCGTGCGGAGTGGTACAAAACGGTTGTGGATGGGTGCGAACTGGTTTCTGAGTGGCACGAACTGGTTGCGGAGTGGTGCGGACTGGTCGCGGAGTGGTGCGAGCTGGTTGCAGAGTGGTGCGAGCTGGTTGCGGAGTGCTGCGAACGGGTTGCAGGGTGGTGCGAACTTCTTGCGGAGTGGTGTGAACTGGTTGCACATTGGTGCGAACTGGTTTCAGAGTGGTGCGAATTGGTTGGGGAGTGGTGCGAACGGATTGCGGAGTGGTGCAAACCGGATGCGGAGTGGTGCGAACCGGTTGCAGAGTGGTGCGAACTGGTCGGGGAGTGGTGCAAACTGGTTGCGCTGTGGTACGAACTGGTTGCCGTGTGGTGCGAACTGGTTGCGGACTGGTGCGAACTAGTTGCGGAGGGGTGCCAACTGGTTGCAGAGTGGTGCGCACTTGTTGCGGAGTGGTGCGAACTGCGTGCGGAGTGGTACAAAACGGTTGTGGATGGGTGCGAACTGGTTTCTGAGTGGCACGAACTGGTTGCGGAGTGGTGCGGACTGGTCGCGGAGTGGTGCGAGCTGGTTGCAGAGTGGTGCGAGCTGGTTGCGGAGTGCTGCGAACGGGTTGCAGGGTGGTGCGAACTTCTTGCGGAGTGGTGTGAACTGGTTGCACATTGGTGCGAACTGGTTTCAGAGTGGTGCGAATTGGTTGGGGAGTGGTGCGAACGGATTGCGGAGTGGTGCAAACCGGATGCGGAGTGGTGCGAACCGGTTGCAGAGTGGTGCGAACTGGTCGGGGAGTGGTGCAAACTGGTTGCGCTGTGGTACGAACTGGTTGCCGTGTGGTGCGAACTGGTTGCGGACTGGTGCGAACTAGTTGCGGAGGGGTGCCAACTGGTTGCAGAGTGGTGCGCACTTGTTGCGGAGTGGTGCGAACTGCGTGCGGAGTGGTACAAAACGGTTGTGGATGGGTGCGAACTGGTTTCTGAGTGGCACGAACTGGTTGCGGAGTGGTGCGGACTGGTCGCGGAGTGGTGCGAGCTGGTTGCAGAGTGGTGCGAGCTGGTTGCGGAGTGCTGCGAACTGGTTGCGGAGAGGTGCGCACTGCGTGCGAAGTGGTGCGAACTGGTTGCGGATTGTTGCGAACCAGATGCGGAGTGGTGCGAACCGGTTGCGGAGTGGTGCGAAGCGGTTGCGGAGGGGTGCGAACTGGTTGGGGAGTGGTGCGAACTGGTTGCGGAATGGTGCGAACGGGTTGCGGATTGGTGCGAACTGGTTTCGGAGTGGTGCGAACTGGTTGCGGAGTGGTACGGACTGGTTGGGGAGTGGTGCGAGCGGATTGCGGAGTGGTGCAAACCGGATGCGGAGTGGTGCTAACCGGTTGCGGAGTGGTACGAACCGGTTGCGGAGTGGTGCGAACCGGTTGCGGAGTGGTGCGAACCAGTTGCGGAGTGGTTCGTACTGGTTGCAGAGTGGTGCGAACTGGTTGCGGAGTGATGCGAACTGGCTGCAGTGTGGTACCAACTGGTTGCGGTGTGGTACAAACCGGTTGCGGAGTGGTACAAACGGGTTGCGGGGTGGTGCAAACCGGTTGCGGAGTGGTGCGAACCAGTTGCAGAGTGGTGCGAACCGGTTGCGGAGTGGCGCGAACCGGTTGCAGAGTGGTGCGAACTGGTTGCGGAGTGGTGCAAACTGGTTGCGGAGTGGTGCGAACTGGTTCCGGTGTGGTGCGAACTGGTTGCGGTGTGGTGCGAACTGGTTGAGGAGTGGTGCGAACTGGTTGCGGAGAGGTGCGAACTGGTTGCGAAGTGGTGCCAATTTGTTGTGGAGTGGTGTAAACTGGTTGTGGAGTGATGCGAACTGGTTGCGGAGTGGTGCGTACTGGTTCTGGAGTGGTGCGAACTGGTTGCGGACTGGTGCGAACTGGTTTCAGAGTGGTGCGAACTGGTTGCGGTGTCGTGCGAACTGGTTGAGGAGTGGTGCGAACTGGTTGCGGACTGGTGCGAACTGGTTTCAGAGTGGTGCGAACTGGTTGCGGTGTCGTGCGAACTGGTTGAGGAGTGGTGCGAACTGGTTGCGGACTGGTGCGAACTGGTTTCAGAGTGGTGCGAACTGGTTGCGGTGTCGTGCGAACTGGTTGAGGAGTGGTGCGAACTGGTTGCGGACTGGTGCGAACTGGTTTCAGAGTGGTGCGAACTGGTTGCGGTGTCGTGCGAACTGGTTGAGGAGTGGTGCGAACTGGTTGCGGACTGGTGCGAACTGGTTTCAGAGTGGTGCGAACTGGTTGCGGTGTCGTGCGAACTGGTTGAGGAGTGGTGCGAACTGGTTGCGGACTGGTGCGAACTGGTTTCAGAGTGGTGCGAACTGGTTGCGGTGTCGTGCGAACTGGTTGAGGAGTGGTGCGAACTGGTTGCGGACTGGTGCGAACTGGTTTCAGAGTGGTGCGAACTGGTTGCGGTGTCGTGCGAACTGGTTGAGGAGTGGTGCGAACTGGTTGCGGACTGGTGCGAACTGGTTTCAGAGTGGTGCGAACTGGTTGCGGTGTCGTGCGAACTGGTTGAGGAGTGGTGCGAACTGGTTGCGGACTGGTGCGAACTGGTTTCAGAGTGGTGCGAACTGGTTGCGGTGTCGTGCGAACTGGTTGAGGAGTGGTGCGAACTGGTTGCGGACTGGTGCGAACTGGTTTCAGAGTGGTGCGAACTGGTTGCGGTGTCGTGCGAACTGGTTGAGGAGTGGTGCGAACTGGTTGCGGACTGGTGCGAACTGGTTTCAGAGTGGTGCGAACTGGTTGCGGTGTCGTGCGAACTGGTTGAGGAGTGGTGCGAACTGGTTGCGGACTGGTGCGAACTGGTTTCAGAGTGGTGCGAACTGGTTGCGGTGTCGTGCGAACTGGTTGAGGAGTGGTGCGAACTGGTTGCGGACTGGTGCGAACTGGTTTCAGAGTGGTGCGAACTGGTTGCGGTGTCGTGCGAACTGGTTGAGGAGTGGTGCGAACTGGTTGCGGACTGGTGCGAACTGGTTTCAGAGTGGTGCGAACTGGTTGCGGTGTCGTGCGAACTGGTTGAGGAGTGGTGCGAACTGGTTGCGGACTGGTGCGAACTGGTTTCAGAGTGGTGCGAACTGGTTGCGGTGTCGTGCGAACTGGTTGAGGAGTGGTGCGAACTGGTTGCGGACTGGTGCGAACTGGTTTCAGAGTGGTGCGAACTGGTTGCGGTGTCGTGCGAACTGGTTGAGGAGTGGTGCGAACTGGTTGCGGACTGGTGCGAACTGGTTTCAGAGTGGTGCGAACTGGTTGCGGAGGGGTGCGAAATGGTTGTGGAGTGGTGCGAACTGGTTGCGGATTGGTGCGAACTGGTTGCGGAGTGGTGCGTACTGGTTCTGGAGTGGTGGGAACTGGTTGCGGAGTGGTGCGAACTGGTTGCGGAGTGGTGCAAACTGGTTGCAGAGAGGTGCGCACTGCGTGCGGAGTGGTGCAAAATCGTTGCGGATTGGTGCGAACTGGTTTCGGAGTGGTGCAAACTGGTTGCACAGTGGTGCGAACTGGTTGCGGTGTGGTGTGAACTGGTTGCGGAGAAGTGCGAACTGGTTGCGGAGTGGTGCGAACTGGTTTAGGCGTGGTGCGAACTGGTTGCGGAGAGGTGGAAACTGGTTGCAAACAGGTTTCAACTGGTTGAGGGGTGGTGTGAACTGGTTGCGGAGTAGAGCGAACTGGTTGCGGAGTGGTGCAAACGGGTTGCGAAGTGGTGCGAACAGGTTGGGAAGTGGTGCGAACTGGTTGCGGAGTGGTCCGAACGGGTTGCGGAGTGGTGCGAACTGCGTGCGGAGTGGTGCGAACTGGTTCCAGATTGGTGCGAACTGGTTTCGAATGGTGCGAACTGGTTACGGAGTGGTGCGAACTGGTTGGGGAGTGGTGCGAACGGGTTGCGGAGTGGTGCAAACCGGATGCGGGGTGGTGTGAACCGGTTGCGCAGTGGTGCCAACCAGTTGCGGAGCGGTGCGTACTGGTTGAAGAGAGGTGCGAACTGGTTGCGGCGTGGTGCGAACTGGTTGCGGTGTGGTACAAACTGGTTGTGGTGTGGTGCGAAACGGTTGCGGAGTGGTGCGAAGTGGTTTCGGCGTGGTGCAAACCGGTTGCGGAGCGGTGCAAACCAGTTGCGGAGTGGTGCGAACTGGTTGCGGAGTGGTGCGAAGTGGTTTCGGCGTGGTGCAAACCGGTTGCGGAGCGGTGCAAACCAGTTGCGGAGTGGTGCGAACTGGTTGCGGAGTGGCGCGATCCGGTTGTGGAGTGGTGCAAACTGGTTGCGGAGTGGTGCGAACTGGTTGCGGAGTGGTGCAAACTGGTTGCGGTGTGATGCGAACTGGTTGCCGCGTGGTGCAAACTGGTTGCGGCGTGGTGTGAACTAGTTGCGGAGAGGTGCAAACTGGCTGCGGAGTGGTGCGAACTGGTTGCGCAGTGGTGCAAACTTGTTGTGGAGTGGTGCAATCTGGTTGCGGAGTGGTGCAAACTGATTGCGGAGTGGTGTGAACTGGGTGCGAAGTGTTGCGAACTGGTTGCGGAGTGGTGCAAACTGGTTGTGGAGTGGTGCGAACTGGTTACGGAGTGGTGCGAGCTGGTAGCGGAGTGATGCGAACTGGTTGCGGAATGGTGCAAACTGGTTGGGAAGTGGTGCGAACTGGCTGCGGAGTGGTGCGAACTGGTTGCGAAAAGGTGCAAACTGGTAGCGGAGTGGTGCGAACTGGTTGCGGAGTGGTGCGAACTGGTTGCGGAGTGGTGTGAACTGGTTGCGGAGTGGTGCGAACTGGTTGTGGAGTGGTGCAAACTCGTTGTGGAGTGGTGCAAACTGGTTGCGGAGTGGTGCAAACTGGTTGCGGAGTGGTGCGAATTAGCTGCGGAGTGGTGCGAACTGGTTGCCCAGTGGTGCGAACTGGTTGTAGAGTGGTGCGAACTGGTTACAACTGGTGCAAACCGGTTGCGGAGTGGTGTGAACAGGTGGCGGAGTGGTGCGAACCGGTTGCGGAATGGTGCGAACTGGTTGGGAAGTGGTGTGAACTGGCTGCGGAGTGGTGCGATCTGGTTTCGGAAAGGTGCGAACTGGTTGCAGAGAGGTGCGAACTGGTTGCGGAGTGGTGCAAACTGCTTGCGGAGTGGTGCGAACTGGTTGCGGAGTGGTGCGAACTGGTTGCGGAGTGGTGCGAACTGGTTGCGGA